>CAJQUW010016622.1:93442-109172 GCA_907163375.1 Prostheceraeus crozeri
AAAGAGGAAACAACAGTAATGGACAAAAGACCGTTCCAGGACACCATAAAATCAAAAAAATTAGTACTTTTAAAAACGACATAAATTTATGAATTTAGTCCCTTTTTCAGGTTTTTAAGACCTAAATTCATGAATTTAGTCCATTCAAAAAGTACCATTTTTTGAAAAATGGTACTTTTAAAAACGACATAAATTCATGTATTTGAACCCTTTTTCAGGTTATGAAGACCTAAATTCATAAATCGGCTAAAGCCAGAGGAGCTTCGCTCCGGTTTGGGCGTTTTTAAAAATACCCAATTTTTCAAATTTTTCAAAATCTCAAATTTGTGATTATGACATTTTTCACCCCCCAAAATCATGACCGTTCTAGGACACCGAAAATCATAAAAGTTAAGAATCTCAAATTTGTGATTATGTCATTTTTCACCCCCGCCAAAATCATGACCGTTCTAGGACACCGAAAACCCGGACACCGAAAAAAATCATAAAAGTTGAGAATTTCAAATTCATGAATTTTATCCATCTTTCAGGTTTTTAAAATATATCATGTGACTAGCGGGACATCAAAGATGTCTTCCAGGGCTTTGCCGTTAAAAATATTTCTTTAAAAATGGATGAAACAAAAGTGGAAGGAACTTCAGAAATGGAAGGAACAAAAATGGAAGGAACTTCAGAAATGGATGAAACAAAAGTGGAAGGAACCTCAAGAATATATCCTTCGTTATCTCAATTAAACTTTTACGGAGCAGCGTGTCTTCTTTCTTTCTTTCTCTCTCTCTCGTTCCTGTCTGTTACAGGAATATTGTATTCACAATGACATGCATTATTTAAAACAATTGCTTGTCTTCAATGAGAATAATTCCCATATGCTTTTAATAGAATGACCTTGAACGCTAATGGAAAAATACACCAACTGTCGCGCCATGTCGACACATTTATCGACAAACTTTCTGACATCGGCGCGACAGTTGGTGTATTTTTCCATTCAAGCAATGTCGCATGAATGATTGTTATGGAAACCCAAAATGAAGAGAAATGCTCATTCATTTCTCTTCTCTCTCATATGTCTATTGTGTTTAGATTGTATTTGTTCTTTTGTTTTCATAGTGTGAATGAGATTTCACAACTCGCATTATGCGCTATTTGTCTGTGATTTCCTTCACCCCTATCAGCTGAAACAATTTTAGCAGCTGCTACACGCTAATTCTTTTGAGAAAGTTCTGAAATAGATTTTATTCCATTTAAAATGAGAAACATTAGAGACATTCTAAAAATATACGGCAAACAAAACCACATTAAATTTCGATTTAAATGAGATTGCTAAGCAATTGGGAATAAAGAATTGACACATATTGATGAGTAATGACTTACTATTGATAAAAGATGTACGAAACACCAACTTTACTAATACAATGCAACAATGTAACGTTTAAATTTAGATTAAATTAAATCATTTCAAAATTGAATAAGTAGTAAAGAAAGACATCATTAGAGACCAGTTTTAAATCAATACCCCCTCCCCCAAGTAGTAAGGAAAGTCATCATTATAAAAATGTTTTAAATCAATACCCCTTCTGACTAAGTAGTAAAGAAAGACATCATTAGAGAACAGTTTTAAATCAATACCCCCCCTCTGACTTCTAGGGGCTCCCTTAAGAAATTTTTTTATTATAAAATGAGCAACATAAATGAGTTTTTTAAATTATATGGAACACAGACAACAACGAATTTCGATTTAAATAAGATTGCTAATCAATTAGGAATAAAGAATTTTCATGTTCTAATGAGAAACGAATTACAATTCCTAAAAAATAGGCCAACAGGAACCTTCAGTTCCCGGAACAAAGTTCCATCAATAATTGTAAATTTCATAACGAATCTTCACACTTCAGACCAAAACGGCGTACATTGGTCAGCAGGTATCTTTAGTAAAAACGGAGATAATTATTATTTTGACTCATACGGGCTTCCACCAACAAATGAAGTAAAAGAATTACTTGGAACGGGAACATACAATACGTTTCAAATTCAAAAACCGGGAACAACTTATTGTGGACAATTATGTCTTTATGTTTTATTTAAATTACAAAAAGGAGTACCATTTCTAGATATTATGTTAGAGTTAAACAATCTATAACTCAAGCGAAGCTAGCTAAAGCGCCACCTAAAGGTTAAAGCTCTGTTTTCTGTAATTCATTTTGATAAAAACGGCCTCTGATATCCTCATTATCTAAATCTTTAATTTCATAAGTAATCGGATAACTTTGATTTATTTTGCAAACTTCAAATATTTCTTTAGTCCAATAGGCAACAAAGCCTTTTTCAAATTTGTTCTTATATTTAAATATTCTAACTCTATCTCCAATTTTAAATTTCGGCTTAAGTTTCTGCAAATTCGGATTACTCTCATTCGAATAATTATTCTCGAATATTTTCTTTCGTATCAAATCAGGGTCGTCAGAAGCATTCTTTGGGGATTCTTCAATACCTGAATGAACTTTATTATTGTACTGCTCTACAATTCCTGGTAATATTTTTAACCATTTCTGATTTCCTTGCTGAGTAAATTTCTTGAAAATTTTATTTTTTAACGTCCGATTGAATCTTTCTATCACTATAGCTTTTCCTGCGTTTTCAGTTGAATAAACAGTTTCAAATAGTGGCTGAACGTTTCGGTTATAAAATTCCGACCCTTTATCAACAAACAATTTTTTTGGCTTTCTATTACTTTCTTTAAAGATTTCTTCAAACGCATATTTAACTGAAAGACCACTTTTATTTTTTAAAGGCTTTACCCAAGCATATCGTGTATATAAATCTATAACGGTCAATGCGTATTTGTAGTCAGACTTTGTCTTAGAACCTTCGGTTCGGTCCCTTTCATTCGGCATATGAATAAGATCAGCACTCCAAATATCATCTTTATTAAATACTTTTACTTTTAATAAATATTTAGGCTTTCTATATTCTTTATGAATTTCAGATGCATAAACGTCTGAATTATGATTTTCATTTAAACCCTGACCGAATAATATTTTAGCTTGTAAAGCTTTCTTAACAAACATTCTTTCAATTTTTTCTCTAAATGTAGGATTCTGAATACTATCTAATTCTTGAATCATCTTCTTATCAGCTGCATGACGAGAACTTAGATCATGATTTCGATAAGCTAAATCATGCCTGTAAGCGGCGGCATCTACTCTATTTATTGGTTCTTCACCTGGTTTTGGATTATTATTCTCATCTAGTCTTATATCTAATCGAGTTCCTGGCCCAGTATATGAATGACCAGGAAGATGTTTTTCTTTCGAATATTTACTCCAAATAAATCCAGGAAAGTTTTCTAATGTTTTTTGTATATCACCACCGAAGTGGTATGGAACTTTGTTCTTGTCACCTCCAATATGCTGACAGTTTGAGTTTTTATTTTTGTTTAATAGATAATTCAATAAATCTAAATTAGAAATTTTTAATTTAGTTAAATTTTCGGAATTTGTAGAATTCATTTTAAAAGATAAAATAAATGTTTTACCTTATGGACCAAAGGTCCTGAGGCTTTAGCCGATCGGAGCGAAGCTCCTCAGGTTATTACCGAATCATACTAGGACTTAGATATATTCCAGAACCATCCTTAGTTTCTTTAATTTCAATTAAATCATCAACATTGTGGAGAATATTTTTAAGAACTCGTTTTCCTTCATCAACTAATTTTAATTTACTAATAAAATTATCTACTACTCCTTTTCCTTCGGGCGAAGCCCTGGAAGACATCTCCGTTGACCCATGAACCGATGCCCCTTCTCCCCTAGCAACTTTCTCTAACTCTCTGTTATGACGTTTTTGTTCTTCTAATGCTGCCTTCTCTGATTTATTTTTATTTACTGCTTGGACAATACCAGCTGTCCCACCTGCAACACTTCCTGCTGCAGCTATGCCACCTATTATTAGTGGAATTAATGGGAGAATACCGCCATTCTTTTCTTCTTGTAATTGAATATTCTCTATCATTAGTTTACTTATGTAATACTTTTTTTTGCTAATCGTAATAGTTTTAGGGGTATTTTTGTCAACAATATTACGTAATTTTAATTCAACAGTTTTATTATTAATATTACTTTTCGCTTGCGACATTTTTAATAAAAAATTTTAAGTTAAGAATTTAAAGTTATCAAAAAATTTAAATCTATTCTAGTTATGAAAAATTTTTAGTTAAGAATTTTTAAGTTAACAAAAATCTTAATCTATTCTAGTTATGAAAAAAATTTTAATTAACCTATCGGACCAAAGGTCCTAAGGTTATTAACCTATCCTAACCATCTTTCCATTAAGAATTTCAATAGAATATTTTGCATCTTCTAGCAATAAACCATAAGCCATCAATGAAGTTGTGGAATCTTTCTTTTCAATATTAATTGTTACATCACAACCATTTTTAATAATATCTTCTGATTGTGCACTTAAATCGAAGCAGAAAATTGGATATAAATGTCTCCAATCTCCAGGAGTTAATTGTGGTTCAACTCCAAATTCTATACAAAGATTTCGATAAGAATCATATCCTTCCATAAATTGATTATTGGTATCATCGAATCTTAATGGATCAATTGGATATCGAGTTTGATTTAATGAAACTTGTAAACTTCGAATTGTATTAATAAGGAAGATATTATTGTTCTTATCAAAACTTGGAGAATTATTTCTTTGAAATGTTAGTAATAAATATCTTGGGGTATTCGCAGTTCTAGTAAAATGCCAGTTAAATCTTTGTTCGGAAAAAGTTACTGAACTAGCAGTACGCTTTAGAAAATTTACTGGAATTGGTTTGTTAGTATTTAATCTTTTTGCAATAGCTGATTCAATTTCTAAACTAGGAGTAATATGCTTAATCCACCATTCAAGTCTATCAATTTTTAAATATGCTTTTTTCCCAGTCTTACCAAAAAAGATTAATTCATTATTTGCTGTACGATGAATTATTAATTTAAATTTTAATTGATATGATATTTTATCATAATCTAAATAACCGAATAATGGAGACAATGACCAATTTACTGTCTGTTTACTTTTTTTGTTAAATTCACGTCTTTCTTTATATGCTTCATTATTTGTTTTATTTAAATGTTTTGCAATATTTTCTACATCTTTCGCAATTCCTGCGGCATCTCTTCCGGCGTGAGTTAAATCATCAATAATTATACCATCATTAGTATCAGGAAACCAACCTTCGATTTCATACTTTTTTATTATTTTCACCAATTATTACAAATCTAAGCATTGTATCAATTACACCTGGAGAATCACTTATTGTTTCTATATTTTGAGTTGCAACATCTAAACGCATTTGTGTAAATAATCTTGGATAAAAATTATTCTCTAGTGTAATATTATCGGTATCTGGTAATGGTGTTGTAAAATTAGCATCACTATATAAAGAATATTCACAGTGTAAAAATGAATCAGGTAAATATAAATAACTCTGCTGATTATCATCTTCAAAGATTAAATCTCCTCCAGTGTTTACTCTACTGGAAGATCCGGGATTCATAGCAATTCTTATATAGTCATTCTTTTTTTGATTGTAACTGTGAACGGAGGATCATCTAATCTAAATTTATTTTCGATAAGCGAAGACATTTTTATAAGAAATAATTTGACTTTTTGTTTTTCTCACAGATAGAAAAAAAATTTTTACTAAAATATAATTTTTAGAATTTTACTAAATATAATTTAGAATTTTACTAAATATAATTTTAGAATTTTACTAAATATAATTTTTAGAATTTTGCTAGACCAGCTCCGCTACAGCTTTGCTGGTTAGACAGAAGGTTGCAGCTCACGCCATTACCTCTTATTTCTTCAATTGTTTTTTCATTATGTTTACTATTAGACGGAGCTCCGCTCCTCAAGGTTTTCACCCCCCACAGCTATGTTAGCAATTTTGTTTTTTGTTTCATCTGAAAGTTTTTTTAATTTTTTTAGTTCTTCAGAATCATTCTTGAGTTTACGAATAGCTTCTAGTTGTTTTAATTCGTTTTGAGACTTGACAGCATTTGATATTGCACTAGCTGTACTACCTATAGCAGCTGCTCCTTTTGCAGCAGATGTAATCAAATCTTTATTATTTTTAATTAAGTTAACGATACTACCAATACCAGAAAAAGATGCCATCCCCTTCTTTTTGGACGGCACCTGCGGTGCCTAGGAACTTTTGTGTTCCGACAGTTTCTACACTGTCATAATGATAAACAGATTAATACGTGGTTCATGAGAAATTTTTTGATTTGAAGAAAAATGTTTAAGATTGTGTTTATAAATTATAGGCATTTTTTAGTAATAAATTTGACTTTTTGGGAAAAATATAAATACGGGCGAAGCCCTGGAAGACATCTCCGTTGACCCATGAACCGATGTCCATTATAAAAAAAAATGTTTATTTTTTGTTCTTAACTTTTGCAGATTGCGTTTTTGGTTTAACTTTATCAGGAACCAAACCTGCATCAATCATTCTTTTTATTCTATGATTTTCTTTCATAATATTTCTTTCTTTTATTAGCTCTTCTAATTGTTTAATTCTTTTAAAATTATTAGCTCTAATTTTATCCATTTTTAAAATTATATACTTTTATATACTTTCATATATTTATACTTTTTTTTTTAAAAATTATATTTATATTTTTGTATTTTTTAAATTATATTTATATTTTTTATTTTTTGTTAGGTAAAAAATATTTAAATTAATATTTACCAATACTCGTTTAAGATTTACGTTTGTGAATGGACAACAACTTCGAGATAACTTTATTAATTGCCTGTTGCACTTTATCTATTGCGTTAAGCAGCGTGTGATGTACTTTAATTTCTCTTCTATTAACTTGCATTTTCTGCTGATTAATCTTCAACGCCGTTTTAAGAGCATTTAAACTTAATTTTAAGAACATCTAATTGTCTTTTAACAGCATCTAACTGTTCTTTATTTTCTTTAGAGTTTTCTTGTAAATTTTTCTTTAATTCATTTTCTAAATTGATTTTAAGAGTTTTCATTTTATCAACTTTTTCATTAAGTGAGTTTACTTCATTTATTATTCTATTCATCTTTTTCATTTGTTGAGTAATTTTAGAACTTAATTCATCAACACTTTTTTGGAATGTAGTTTGTAACTGCTTTAAATTTTTTTTAATTCTTTCAGGTAGTTTTTCTATTTCATCTTCTAATTGTTCTTATTAACATTTTTATTCTGATGTTTATTTTTAATGACTGCAGATTTTAAATTTAAAGAAAGTAATATTAAAATTTTTGATTGTTCTGAAATCTTTTTAAAAAGTTTTGCTATATCTGCTTCTAGCTCTCTATCCTTTTTATCAAGTTTTAATAATTTTTCGTTTAATGATTTATCATTAAGTTTAAGCAACTTTAATTCATTCATCAGTGGAACCAAAACATCGTTTATATATTTTTCTTTTAAGTCATTGATTTGTGTATCAACATATTGTTTATTTGTTAACTCTGTATTTTGTTGGGCGAAGAATAGAAAGATGTAATGGACCAGATAAAAACGTCTCCAGTTTTCATGATATAATTTTCTATCTCTATTTCTAATTCACGATTATTCGGGATATATGCACCTCCACCAACATTTGGTAACATCATTTTTAAACAATAAAAATAAAATTTTTTTCTGATTATAAAAAATACATAAATTATAAAAAATAAAATTTTTCCTAATAAAAATAAAAAAAATGGAAATGACTCAAATTTGTCAAGTTTGCAATATGCGTTTTTTAAATCAAACACTATTATATTCTCATATGAAAAACACACCATGTGGTATGCATATGAATCAATTACAACCTAATAATATACAACCTAATAATATACAACCTAATAATATTCAACCTAATAATATTCAGAATAATATTCAACCTAATAATAGTATTCAGTATAATAATATTCAATCAGAGCAACCATTACAAAGATTAAAGCATTTATTTATTTCAGATAAAGAACAAAATCTTTATACTGCTAGAATAAATACACCTAGGCAAAATACTGCTAGAATAAATACACCTAGGCAAAATACTGCTAGAATAAATACACCTAGGCAAAATACACCTAGCAAAATAATAATAATTATTTAGCACAAAATAATAATGTAGCACAAAATAATCCTTTTGTTCAAAATAATCCTTTTGTTCAAAATAATAATGTAGCACAAAATAATTATATTGATAAAAATCAATTTGTTGAAAGTAATAACAAAAAAATATGTTCCGGATGTAATAAAAATATAACATCAAAAAATTTTGCACGTCATTTAAAAATTATGCGAACAAACAGAAGAGGTTAAAAAAGAAAAAAAAGATAAATTAAAAGATCAGTTATGTCGTAATTGTAATAAATATTTTACAAATCAAGGAATTACTAATCATTATAATTCTTGTATAAGTTCTACAAGACAATGTACAAGTTGTCAAATTACTAAACCTAAGACAGAGTTTTATGATAGTAAATATCAGTGTAAGGATTGTTTAAAAGAAAAAGTTAAATGTAGAGGTTGTCAAAAAATTATATTAAAGAAAAATTTTCAGCGACATGTAACACTATGTCCAAAACTTAATCAACATAATAATCAACATAATAATCAACATAATAATAATTTATGTCAAAATAATAATTTATGTCAAAATAATAATTTATATTAGTATTCAACTAAAATAGTTGTATTTCAACTAAAATAGTTGTATTTCAACTAAGATAGTTGTATTTCAACTAAAATAGTTGTATTTCAACTAAAATAGTTGTATTTCAACTAAAATAGTTGTATTTCAACTAAAATAGTTGTATTTCAACTAAAATAGTTGTATTTCTTAAAAAATAAAATAATCTTATATATATTAAAATATTATTTTTTATAAAGAATAAAATATTATTTTATTAAAATATTCTTAAGCATTCCGAAGAGAGGAGAGGTTCGGCAACATACTTCTTTTGAGTATAGGAACAAAAAGTCCGACACATTTCCGGAGGTTCTACAGAGGTTAAAAACACTCATAAGAGTGTAAGAATGCGAGTCCGGAATTAAAAAATAATAATTCCTAAATTTTTATTTTAAAAATATTAAATGAATAAAAACGAAAATTTGGAAGATTTATATTCACCGGTTTTAATTAAAAGTAATAAAAGTAATAAAAGTAATCTAAGTCGTCATAAATCTCTTAATGCAATAAACGAAATAATAAATAATTATAAACCATGAATAACACTGAGTTTCAAGATTCACTAACCCCTCAAGATCCGAATCTCAAAGATATTAATAATATTGTAGAAAAATCCTATTATACAATACTAAATATAATAATAATATAGATAAAAATATAGATAAAAATATATATAATAATATAGATAAAAAAAAAATATTTAGAGACCACTACCCCCTATTTTATTATTCATCTCTTAATAAAAAAATACCACAATCAGATTTACACGTCTTTGGAATTTTTTAAAAATTTCATTGTATAAAAATATTGTTAGCATGTATTTTTAATATTTTTTATCTAATTTATCATCTTGTTATATGTATTTTGTAGGAAATCAATGGGGTTACTTTCTAACAGAGGAACAAAAGAGAATAATTTTTAATAATCAGAAAAAAAATCTTTTTAAAGGATGGAAGGATGGAAGACTGAGGAAGATAAGAATTAAGGATAAAACTAATAATAAAAATATTAAACAAGGTAAAATGTATCAAGAAAATTTACATTTCATTGTTTATCTTTGGTAAAAACTGGAAGTGGTAAGACTACGTTTATTGCTGCTCAAAAAATATATAAAACCAACTACTTTATATACACATAGGATGAAACAAAAGTACATATTTTTTGTATGCATACTTCTGGAATGGCCAACTTTTACAAAAGTCTATAATGATAAACAATTAGATGAGTTACAAGATATGGAAAGTTTTGCTGGTACACCTGAAAATAAATCTTTATTAATTTTAGATGATGTTGCAAGTTTATCAAAAAAAAAAAATATGTCAGAAATATTTACAAAGGAAGACATCAAAATATTCAAATAGTTGTATTAGCTCATAAAGCTTGTGGTGTGATGTAGATAATACATATTTATTATGCTACACAGAAACATTCAAACATTTTTTACAACTACACAAAATAATGCAGCATTCTTTAATGATATTAATAAGAGAGGGTAAATTATAAAATGAATATGAAAGTGAGACCTATAATATTGTGGGGGGGGGGGGGGGGAGGGGGAGGGGGTGGGGGGGGGGGGGGGCGAGGCTATTTTTATTCTATTCTAAACTTTATCATATTATACACAACATAAATATGGAATAATACGTGTGACTGATTTCTTCCCATTTTGTTGAAGTTTATTAAGAACATATGCAAGTATATGATAAAAAGTATTAAAAATGACTTGAATATATTAGTAGATACCGAACATGAAATCTATAATAACTCTACTATCAAGATTTTGATATTAGAATATATGCAAATACAAAACATTTATCAAATCAAGTTATAGAACAAATAATTATCTTTTTAGAGTCTGAAGCAAAAGTACCACTAAAAATTATTCCTGATACATTTTATTTTGATTTTGATCATTATTTAAATGCAAAATTTGGTATACCAATTACCAAAAAGATTACAAGATAATGAAACATTAAACTATTTGAAAATTGCAATCAATGATGTTAGAAACGGATTTTAAGAAAAAGCAACCCCCAATAATATCTGATGTTAAATCTACATTTTCTGATGCTAAATCTACATTTGATGAAGCCAAAAAAACATATAATGATATAAAACCATTAATAAATGGTGTAAGTGAAATACTTAATAATTAATTTAAACAAATTTATCATAATCAAACCGAGTAATTAGGTTCTAGGGCTTCGCACGATTTTGCAGATATATTAGAATTTTTCCATTATATATTTAGAATTTTTTCTCTTAAAAATTAAAACAAAAATTTTTTTTAAAAAAAAACTAAAACACAAATTTTTTCTTTAAAAAATAAAAAATGGAATATACCAAATTTTATTGTGTCTTATGTAAAAAAAAGTTACAAACAAAAAGAAGTTATCAATACATCATCTCATCTACAAAGTAAAATGCATTTACAAAATGTAGAACGAGTTGATGAAGGAAAATATATTAAAATTAAATAGTTATAAAAACTATCTAGAAACATTGCCTACTGAGACATCAAATATAAAAGTTAAAAAAAATGTTTGATGATTATTCACATTCGGAATATAAAAAATTTTTTAATAGTGAGATGAAGCCGTTCGTACAGATATAAAAGACAGCTCCTACACTTGTGCTGTCACCCCGTTCACACCACCTTTTTTTTTTAAGTCTTATGAATGTGGTGTATTTATTTAGCGATACTGAATGAATTTAACGAAATAGATGAATTTGATGAAGTGATGAACGTAACAGATATAAAATATTTATTTAATGAATAATCGGTTGAATCGGGAATATAATGAAACCGATAAAACTTTTTCTGATATTCTAACCAACTTTTATAATATATGATGTTTAAGAAATCTTTCAAATGTTATATGAATGTAGAAAGTACTTTATACAAAAAATGGACCTGATGGAATTCCTGAAGAAATAATACAAGGACATATCAAATTTACAAATTCGCAAGAAATTCATAATGTAAATGATATACAACCCATATTTGAATCGATGATACTTAAATTAGAAAATTGTATAATTGAAGCCCAGTTACGTGAATCTGGTTGGAGATTTGTTAAAATAATATTAAGAAAAATAGTAATTGATAAATATAAAAATAATACTGGTGGTAGTTATGTTCCTTTACCTTTCAGTTCACCTCAATTAATCAACATAAAAAAATGAAGATGATTATTGTTTTCTGTGGGAGTATTATTAGCACATTTACATCCTGCAGAATATCATAAAGAAAGACTAAGTCATTACAATAAAGAAGAATACATAAGTGTCGTCGAATTTGATCTTTCTGATGGCTTAGATGAATTTCCATATGATTATAATAGGTTACTAAAGTTTCATAAAAAGGAATAAAAATTTAATTGAAGTATATTAAAGGTTTTTGAATTAAATGTGAATTATGTTTTCTATTGTGTAAAATTACTCCAAGGACACCTTTACTCAGATTCAAAAAAAATTTTATTTGAATATAAAATTTATGCCAATCAGAAATAGATATATAATGATAGAGGAAATTCCATGCATCATAATATTTTTTACCAAGGAAATATAATATCCACTCTGTACTGAAAAATTTGAACTTGTTAAAACACTATCACCAATAATGATTAATCATAATACCCAACAATTATAAAGGAACCGTACTGATGGATTATAATTACAAATATTCATCTTTATCTTCAGAATACCAACAAAAATTAGAAAATTTAAATTAAAAGTTTACAAAAAAGTAAAATAGATTATCAACAACAAACAAAAATGTTACTACAAGAATATCACCATAAATATCAAAATAAGATAGAAAACAATTCAAAAATTAAATGAAGAAAAATAATAAAGAATCGGCTTAAAGCCAGAGGAGCTTCGCTCCGATTAAATAATGAAGAAAATGAAAACCAAACAAAAAATAAATGAATGTTTAAAAAAATGTCTACAACAATATAAAGAACAATATGATAAAGAAATATATTTATCAGCTACAAATATTAAATCAAAATTATTATCAAAATACATTTAATCTTACAAAAGAAATTAATGAACACATGAAATATTAGAGCGATAAAGATGAATTGAAAAACTAGAACAGTCAAAACAACCAGCACAAGCGAATATATTATATTATCAGGGTCATTTTATATTGTGTAAAGATGTTTCTATATTTACAAAAACTTCAGATAATAAAAATTTTCCTGTGTCTTCAATGTATGACAAGTTTTAGAACTTTAGAAGCCATAAAATGAATAGGAACATTTGGAGAATTGTTCCAACAAAACGACCAGCGCAGTTCAAAATACTTTCCTAAAAGATGATTATTTAGAATATAATAAATGGTATTTCTAAAAATAAAGTTACCTTTACTATTTACATTGTGATTTTGAAGCATTATATAATCCGTTAATATGTGAACACAAAATCAAAAAACGGAGAAAGTTTCCAGGCTTCACCCGATTCTGAAAATTTATAATTCTGAAACAATTTACAGAGAATTCTGACAAAAAAGTGCACTGGAAAAGTTCAACTGATACAAAGTAAAGAAAAATATTTATTTGAACAAAAACCATTATGTTGGGGAATGTACATTCATTCGAATTTATCCTGAATTATTTAAATCAGAATATTCTCTTTCACAATACTATGGTGAAGACATCTAAGTTCAGAAATGTTTACAAAGAAAGTAGGAGAGAAGAAATCTATTACAAGGACGTTTTTCACAATTGCTTGAAACAAATAAACCAATGATGGCGTTACCATTAACGGATGAAGAAAGAAAAGAATTTTATGATGAAGACTACATAAATTGTTATTAGCATAACTCACTGTGGAAAAGTATTTGCAAAAAAATTATAAAAAACTGGCCAGATGGTAGATATATTGATATAGGGCGAAGCCGTCCTTGCGACTGCCGTTCAAAGTAAACACAGATCATGATGCATCTAAATAGGATTATATTAGAAGGTGCAGCACATAATTCTTGTAATCTTAATAATGCTAACAAATTTAAATATAACTTTGTTCCTTGTATATTTCTATAATGGTTCTAAATATTGATTTCCTTATTCCCATCTAGTAATGAAAGATTTATTTTCATCTGAAAAATTTACAACAATCAAGAAAAATAAATGTACTATGTAAAACAAGAAGAAGAATATTTTTCAATGCAAATTAGGTTGTATTAGAATTTTAGATGCATGTTTAGATTTTTTACTCCTTATTCATTAGATGTTATGGGAAAAACTTTGAAATTCTGAACAATGTAAAATATTAAATAAATATAATTTAAAAGCCTTTAAAAGGAATTATTTTCCGTATGAGTACATATAGCCTGCGGCTCACAGTCGAACGCTATGGTTTGTCACAGGTGCGGAAGTACTGATATAACTAGGGAGATTAAATAAAACCTGTGGGTTCACAGTCGAAGACTGATTTTAAATTCTGTGAATAAAATTATGGAAGAAGAACAACTTCCTCCAATAAATAAATTTAAATCAACATTAAAACAATCACAATTATCTGAAGAAGATTATGGCAGAAGCTGAAACTGAGAAAATTGGAGAGAGTTAAATTGTAAAACAATGTATGATTATACAATGAAATATCTACAGTATAGATGTATTAAATACTAGCTGATCTTTTTGAAAACTTTCGTGATATGTGTTTAGAATATTACGGAATAGATCCATGTTATTGTTATTCTTACACCAGGTTTAACATGGCTAGCAGGATTAAAACATACTGGTGTTCAAGCGATGGCTCTAGGACAAAGTCCGTTAAACTTAAAACAGTATAAAGAAAATACATATGATAAATTATTATTTTTTGAATCTGGAATTAGAGTTGGAGTTTAATCAGTTTTAGGTAATAGATATGTTAAATGTTATAATAAGAAAGTAAATCCACAAGAATATGGAATAATGAAACCTTTATCTCCAGAAGAAAAAGAAAAAATATTAGAAATTTTTCGAAGAAGTTCGAAACGAGAAGGAGTAGAACGTGAAAAATGCAATTGATGAATTCGCGCGATCGAGAGAAAACTATTTATTATATTATGAATTTTAATAGTTATATTCTTCTTGCATGATACAAGTATTACCATCAGGTGATATGACATTGTGTAATAATCTTGTTTTTCAAAGAACATATGATGTTGAAAATAATTTTGGTTATGTATATGAAGTTGGATTTAGTATATCTGATTATATAAAAGAAGCAAAACATAAATATTATCCTTTCTGTCCAGAAAACAAAATTCCCAATATAGAAGATTTTTCAGATTATCAAAAATCTATAATTCCGAAAAAAAAAAAAATACAGGGACCAACAAAAAAAACTTATGTTAACCACAATTAGGTAATAAAGGAAAAGTATGTTGTTGAAGGGAAGAATGCTAGATTGGATTTCAAATCATGGCATGATTTCACCAAAATACATCGGAAAACTAGAGGTATAGAAAAATTCTAAATGGGTTAATAAAATTATATAGAGTTCAATATGAAGAAACGTAAAATAGCTAAAAGAAGATAAAGATGATTTTGGAAACGTTTTCTTCAAATTAATGAATAAATGCATTTTATGGTAAGGACTTTAGAAAATGTGCGTAATAGACAAAATATTGGAAATAGTTTATTGATAGAGATAGATTTCAAAATTTAAACAAGGAGGAAACCTACATATAAAAGAACTACTAGGATTTCAGTGAATTGAACTTTGTGCTGTTCATCTAATGAAGAAGGGCATTGTAAAAACATGATTTAAGTTTAATTTCTTTGGTTTTTCACTATATTAGAATTAGCTAAAACTATTTATGTATAGTTTTAATGATATGATTATTTAGCACCTGCTTATGGCAAAAACTATTAAATTACACTTTACAGGATACCGATTCTATTTTCTTTAGAATTAACAGTACCATATGGTTTCTTCACTAGATAAAAGAAAAATTTAATTAAAAATAAATAAAAAGGATATTATTTCATCCTTCTGATTTATGGTAAAGTAA
>CAJQUW010016623.1:0-24974 GCA_907163375.1 Prostheceraeus crozeri
TTAAAGCAAGCCAAGTTTTGCCTTATTTTTGATGGAGTAGAGTGGAGATCAGCAGGATAATTTGATGTATCAAAATATCTTTCTAAAGATTTTCCTACTTCATTGAAATTTAAATCTTTTTGAGTGGTAATACCTAAGAAGAAACTATCTGTGTCACCACCCAACAAACGAACCTCTTTTACGAGAGGACATGGTTTTAGTATTTTATAAAAGAGTTGGTACATTTCAAGCTTAGAGTAATCTAGTACAGCTTGACCAATATAGATGGGTTTATACAACTCAACTTCAGATTTTATCATTTTAACACCTATAAGGTCCTCATCGATAATGTCTCTATCGATGAATAGAGGTGATGAGACCAATTTGTGATACTTTTGATCATCATTAACTAGTTTGTAGTTTACGCGCTTTCTAACATCCTCCATCGTCTTACCAAATAGACTGTTGTTCTTATATTTATAAAAATCTTTTTCAAAATTATTTTGGGCTAGTGCACGTTTCTGGCTGTTGCTATCAATATATGGTTTGAGGAAGGCTTTCTGTCTAAATTTAATAATGCGGTGAACTCTTTTTAAAATCATAACCATTTCTAAATAAAATGTTAAGATGCTAAAGTGGACTAGATAGTTTTCTTTATCATACTGGGTGAGTAAAAGTTTGCGGCAAGGCTTATAGTCGGGTTGACCGCATGATTCTAAATCTTTATGAAATTGTTTCATAAAGTCGGAAAACATATCTTTGGTCACTTCACCTGATTCGGGTGCGAGTGGAAAATCCACGGTTTTATGTTTAATATTATTTGGATAGATTAGATCTATCTCAAAATAATATCCCCAATCACCTTCATCTGGAATTGCTAGTATGTTGGAAGGGTTGGAGAAATGTTGAATTTCACTATCATCTAACCAGCTAAACTCAGAGTGAGGTAGCGGTTTGGATAATGAACTACCATACAAATTATTTTGGTCATAATACTTAAGATGAGTCTCATCATCACCTACTGTTTCAGATTTTATATGATGTTTATTTACAAATGTGAGACCACCGCGAATTCCTCGCTCAAATAAATTATACATCTCTGGATCTTGTAAGAGATGAATGGTCTCACCAGTCATTTTAAAAGCAGACTTAAATGACATGGCTGGCAGACTGACAAAGTGGACGGGATCTAACTTATCTTCTTCTAATGCCACTCGTCGAAACTCCTGAAATACATCAGCCAGCAAAAATACATCTAACTTAAGGTAGGCAATCATATATTCACCAAATGTATGGCAGTCAAATTTTATCCATGCATCTTGTGCATGATCATAATCTTCGATCTTACATTCTGCGCCGGTCAAATCATTTTTAAATTTATCTATGGGCGGAAGAGAAGTCTCGCCGAGTTTACTAATTGTATCAAAATATGCATATGGAAAGACTCCTTTCCGTGTGATGACTTCATCGGTTAGATTTGGATATTGTTTCTTAAGATTTTGTGTTAGTGGAAGAGACTTTAGATTTTGCACGAGAGAGGCCAGTGATGCAGTCATAAATTGGTAGGAATCTAAAAATTTTATATCAAAATAGACCGTCTTATTTTCTTTAGTTTTATCGACAGGCACTTTTGCTGTCATGGCCATAAACTTCTCTCTCGTTTGTGCTATTACATCAAGCTTCCACTCTTTCATTTGACCTAAACCTCCTTTTTATTATCATATGGCTGTCGTAGCCCTTGAAATTATGGAAAATGACGGGTAATGTACGCCGCTTCATCCTCAGCGAAAAATTACATTTTGAACAGAGTGCGTTTCTAAATTTACCAGTGATGTGATCATGGTCGCGCACTTTCTTAATCTTATCATCGTCAAATGTTTTCCTACATTTGGGGCAAACGTTGCAACTATCTAATTTTGCTTGATCATCTGCTGTCATATGCAATGATCTGCGATAGAGTTCACCATCATACTTTTGCTGAAATTTTACAGCCTGTTCGAGGAATTGTAGGAATTGGTAAATACAATCCTCACCTTGCCAGACGCGCATTTTATTTTGCCTACTCCTGAAGTGATCATGCCATACTTCATAGCAGGAAATGGCTGCTGGTCGATGGATGTTATCATCGATATAACATTCGATGTCAGCATAGATGACACGAAGAGGACTTAGTTCATCGCCATTCTCTCTATATGAAAACTCCTTATCTTTGGGCATGCGTTCCATTTGCAGTTTACCTCGCTTACACCACTCATAATGAGTTCAAATTTGTTTTTACTCCTAAAGTTCCGAATGCATCTGTCACAGTAATAAATCTCTGATGAGGTAGAATTTCTTAAGTGGTGGTATAAGCGAGAAATTTTGGGAATGCCGCAGTAGTGCCATTCCTCACTATCATCCTGTCTTACTAATAACAGGTTGACAACATGGTCATAACAACTCGAACGCGAGTTGTAGCGCACACCCTTCAATCCCTTTTCCCAAACATGGAGAACTATTTTAATGTTGTTGAAATTTTTCAAATTTTTCTATATCTTTAATTTTCATATCGTCACTATTACAGTCATCGAAGTTTAATTCATTCTCCCACTGCCTATAGCTATATGTACGATTTCGATTCGCATTGATGTCATTATAGTGGAGAATGGAGAGGACAGCATATTTAAAACATTGCGATTCGCAATCGACATTGATGACTGCTGTTTTGTTTTTTAAATTTTTTGGAAGTTTAAAGGAGCCTCGACCACTATGATTTCCTAATAAACTGATTTTAATCATGGCGGACTCAATACCGTCAAAAATGAGACCGCTATCGCGCTCGTTAAACTTATCAATATTTAATTTTAATCCTTGGATGTGAAAATTTATCCAAGACTCATAGTCTACAACCTCGGTTGCAGGAGAGGAGGGTATGTGAAACTCTAACCTCTCTATTATTTGTCCAGTATGGTGGTCGATTTTTACATATTTTATTTTAAGATAGATGAGCGCCTTCATCCTAAAATTGTCTAAATTGTTGAAGAGCGCTTCTATCAATGATGAATTTTGATGAAACCATTCCTCAAAGTTAGCAATGGTTTCTGAGGAGTCCATCTGGTAGTTCCTCACTAAATTATTTATGGACACCTCAGTAAGTCGGATAGAGGAGGTACCGTTGGTGTAGGTATCGTTCGTGTGTGTATGTTGAAGTCTGTGCGAAGATAGTTCAAAACGTGTCTCGAAAGACTGAATGCATAAATCGCAAGAAAAGGAGACATCGTTAACAGAATCATCCCTACCTTCGGAGATTGATGCCGGCTTAGGTCGACAAACACCTCGCTTGATGTGTCGGGTGAGATCCCATTTCCTCGTGAAGATGTGCCCACAGTCAGCACATTCCCACTCGTTACCATATCGCGACAGTTCTGAGCTGGAACTCGCATCACCTGAAAGAGAAATCATTCTATCATCTCTGTTCAAGCCTCAGTGTAGTGTTACAACCTACCTTGACTCAATAACTCTAAACTTTCCTCGAGAAGAGAGGGCGTTGGTGATGAAGTTGATGCCTGAAATTGAGGAAGATGCTATTAGTTACACGTTTGAGGGAGATGAGAGAGGAAATCTTTAACTTACCATTTTAATGAAATATGATCAGATAGAATAATAGTCAAAGAGAGAGATCGTGCGTTCGTCACTTGTATGATTCACAGATTAAATGAAATGACATGAATGTCACTTTGCTTATATACTTTCATATTCATCATTCATTGGATGTTCATTCTGATTGGCTGCTTGTTGATACTTAAGAATTAGAAAACATTTCAAAGTCATTATTCAAAGTCAGCATTTCAAAGACAACATGACAAGTCCTCCAACAACACCAAATACCGCATTGGAGTTCTCCTCTCCATGCACATCAGCAAAGGTGCTCGTTACACCAAATGCACCAAGAAAGGCGAAGGTGGAGAAGACATACAATCTCGACAATATACGAAAGTTATCATTATCGGAGGAGTTGCCCGACCTAGCAGGCATACGGTGGAAATATTTACAATATGATGCCGAAGGGGTGATGGAGATGACCAGCAAGTCGCACTTGCATCAAATATGGGAGTGGTACACCCCTAACTCCCAACCGCGAACCGTGGCGGAGTGGGCGTACATTGAGAAAGTGAGGGACGCTGCAGAAGAACGTTTAAAGCAGCTCAACTGTTTTTGTGATCTATGTGAAGTCAGACTCTGGGACGATATTGATGATGAAGACCTTTTGAAATACATGCCATAATAAATGTTTATTTCGTATTATCTTTGCTTTCATACTGACTTACTTGAATGGGGTTTTAGTGAATAATTTAACCATGTATACTTTTTCATTTGGAAATGGTAGCACGCTTAGTCTAACTTGCAAATCTTATAACATTTCATATGGACGATGATGATAGATGAAATAGTGTTAAATAAAATTAAGATAGCTTACATGATACTGGGATAGCAATCGACTGCGATCCATGTGTAAAGAGCTTGTTAGACTACGGAAGAGAGAAGTGTGTTATGTTGCGTGTGGCGCGTGAGTGTCCTCCCATTTCATTCCATTCATCAATTCGTCTCATTGATAGAGACAGGTAGAACTCATGGTTCTCATAACGTATGCAATGAATAGTTTATAAGGTAACCTTCGACAGTTGGCTAAATGTCGCCCTGGCGCGAATGCATACTACGTTGAGACAGAGGCAATCACTTGCAAACATGACGCAGAGAGGTTTAACAAGATTGACCATTGCCGAATGTCCCTTGCGGTATACATAGCTACGGGTTTCACCGCCGTCCTATACAGGAACGCCCGTCGAAAGGAAGTATTACACCGAACTTCATTTGCAACGTTCAAGTTGACTGATAGCAGATTCAACTTAATGATAGTATTCGCCAGTCCGAAGACTGCCCAGGGCAAACCGCGTGGAGGTTCTATCATGTCTTGCCCCATGGTGGCCCTTAAGAGAGCCGATGGTTCGTTCTCGTCGTATCTGAAAATAGAAGGAAAAATAGATGAAATATATTCAAGTGATAGAGATGATATTAACTTACCATAAGAGAAATTTAGCCGGTTCGCGACCCCTTCGATGGTGATGGTTGAGGTAAGTATTTGGCCGGCAGTTTCCGCTTCCGGTGGCGCAGCTCCTTTATTTCGCCATCATGCTTTATAGAGACATGGAGACAGCGCATCTCCGCCATTGCTCCCTCGTAGCACTCAAATGTGGCATCCAAGTCCTCACTCTCAAGGATGATGCTGTCGACGATTCTGCTCTTGATGATGGGAATGTGGAGCGTTGTTCGTCTCTCTTCTTTCTTCTGACTCTCAGTCAGGCTAGTCTTTAATTGCTCAATTTTTAAATTTGATACCTCTTCTTGAGCTTTTAATGATTTTATGTAAGTCGCCTGCTCAGTAACGCGTTTTTCGCTGGCAAGCGCCCTTTCGCGGAAAGATTCTAAATTGATCACTTGTGTCTTGAGGGCCCGAATCTCGGCTACCTGACCCTTCAGGTGGAAATTGTCATCCCTAAGGGCCGAACATTCATTTTTGTAACAAGTGAGCTCATCTTTTAATTTTGTGAGTGCATATTCCTGGCTCACTTTTGCGATCTGGGTATCCTTATTCCAGCTGTTCGTCTGCTGCTTAATCCCCTTCTTTACTGGGGAAGGTGCGATTACTTTCTTTTTCGGGGAAGACTGATTTGTTGGTTTTCCTATCTCTTCCGTGTCTTTAGTAATGACGACCTCCTCAGAATCGGAGTCATCTGAGCTGTCCAAATCGCTTAGTGGGGCCTTCTCTTCTGCTGTTGATGAGGTAGTGGCCGAAGCAGCAGGCTCCAAAATTGTTGCAATAGCCTCTTGTAGTGCTGCGTCAAGATCGACTGTTTCTTCGTTGAAGAAGGGTGCGATCACTTTGCCGATGTCTGATGTTATGTAATTGTTTGCCTTTTTGAGCGGACAGTCGGCGTGGGCGATGTAAAATGCCTCATGCTCTTTGCCTTTCAAAAATTTCAGGCAATGTGTACAGCCGGAAATAACGGCTCTTTCCTCGTGGAAGTGAGGCGTATTCTTGTACTTATTAATGTGACGTTTGAATTCGCCACCCCTCTTTATTTCTCCGCAAGAGCACTTTTTAAATAAAAATTTTGAGTTGCCTCCCATTTTGTAACTTATGTATCTGTAAAGGAAGGATGAAATAGAATTACTAACAGGCGACATTGGCAGTCATTCTTATAATCATACAGCTAAATTGTGAGATTGGTGGAAAGTGTCGAACCTTTGAATCCGTTACAGGCATTACTCAGAGGGGATCTTATCCCAACTCCAAGGCCTCGGCCCACAAATCCAACCTCCCGCGGACAGAGCGTGCGTCATATCACTGTGTTGGTATCCGGACCCCGATTTTGACATGAAAATCAGTGGATTGTTTACAAAGGTTGCAAATTCCAAGCCGAAGCTTGCCTCCCACAACTTTATAAATGTCTTAGTTGAATTCAGAAGGTTTGAAAATCCCGAAAATTGCCAAAAAATAGCGAATTTAAATTTTTCAATTTTTTAGCACTACTTATGAAATTTTATAAGTAGTCTATCACTTAGGGCAGGTCAATAGCGACCGAACCTTTTTTGAATCAAGTCAAACGGACTTGTAGAAGCAAAGTTACAAGCCTTTAAAGTTTTGGAGTCTTTTATGGCCTGGAGACGAAGGCCATCTCCTGGCTAACCTCTAAGTCTGACGCCTTAGCTGATATCAGCAATGAAATTTTCTAAGTCGGTTTCTTACAGAAACTCGGGATTTGGAATGTCCGAAGCTATCATCGGAGCTCAGAGAGACGACTTACCGTTGACTATCTCTCGTATTAATGACAAGTCTCTCTCGGTTCCCAGCTTATATAGTGTGTGGCGATCAGCTGATGACGTAACACCCATCATCCAAACACTAAAAAACCCGTCTATCTCCGGTTCTAGTGCTCCGATTGAGCTGGAAATACACCATTTCCATGTAGAATTTGACGCTGAATCCGAATCTGGCCTCCGTTTTCCCATCCGATGCTTCGTTTTGGCTCTACAGTAGGCAGCCATCGCAAAAATTCTAACTGTCGTTTTTCCGAAAAAATGTTGAACATTTTTCTCGCCGATTGACTTGAAACTCTCCGATTGACTTGAAACTCACCATACATATAAAGAATTTCAAGCTGATTGCAAATCTGAAATCCGTTTTCCAATCCGATGCTTCGTTTTGAAGCTAGAGCCCAAAACGTCCCAAATTCTAACTCTGTCGTTTTTCACCAATGTCCCAAAATCTTAAATGGCGTCTCACATCTAAACGAAGACAGATAGGAACAAGCCGATTCTTTCATTGAATTTGTCTCACTCTTAGCTTTCAAACGAGCTATCGCACGACAAAATCTGTCCACTGGAAGCCAAAATCGAAGCAAGCTGTCCAGAGGGGGGGGACGTCAGCGAAATTTCAGAATTTGATGAAAAATGTTTTGGTGACGGTCCCAGGTCGAAATTCCACACTTTGGAAAATTTTCAAAATTTTACCCATACAAAGTCACTCTGACACTTAGGATTTTTTCAGGTAAGCGAGCTCCGACCTAAAATCTTGTAACCGCTCTAACTTTTGAACGAAGACAGATAGGAACAAGCCGATTCTTTCACTGAATTTGTCTCACTCTTAGCTTTCAAACGAGCTTTCGCACGACAAAATCCGTCCACTGGAAGCCAAAATCGAAGCAAGCTGTCCAGAGGGGGGGGACGTCAGCCGAAATTTTTTTCTCTCCGATTTCGCTGGAAACATCCTTCCTAACCCAAAATTTCACGTAGATTCCGAATCTGGCCTCCGTTTTCTCATCCGATGCTTCGTTTGGGCGCTACACACCAAAACATCCCAAATTCTAACTCTGTCGTTTTTTCGAAAAATGTTGAAAATTTTTTCTCTCCGATTGACTTGAAACTCACCATACATATAAAGAATTTCACGCTGATTCCAAATCTGAAATCCGTTTTCCAATCCGATGCTTCGTTTTGAAGCTACAGCCCAAAACGTCCCAAATTCTAACTCTGTCGTTTTTCACCAATGTCCCAAAATCTTAAATGGCGTCTCACATCTAAACGAAGACAGATAGGAACAAGCCGATTCTTTCACTGAATTTGTCTCACTCTTAGCTTTCAAACTAGCTATCGCACGACAAAATCCGTCCACTGGAAGCCAAAATCGAAGCAAGCTGTCCAGAGGGGGGGGGACGTCAGCCGAAAATTTTTTCTCTCCGATTTCGCTGGAAACATCCTTCCTAACCCAAAATTTCACGTAGATTCCGAATCTGGCCTCCGTTTTCTCATCCGATGCTTCGTTTGGGCGCTACACACCAAAACATCCCAAATTCTAACTCTGTTAAAATTTCGAAGAAAAATTTTTTCTCACCGATCGACTTGAAACTCACCCTACCGATGCAGAATTTCACGCTGAACACGAATCCGACCTCCGTTTTCTCATCCAACCACTCCTTCCACTCGAAACAACCCATTTTACAACCCAACATTCAGCAGATTGCACCAAAAACATCACACACTATAGCCTCAACACTAATCCTGGCGGTCGCCCAAGTCCACCACGACACTCTATCGTTCCAGAGGGGGGGGGGACTCAGACACGAAGCACCACGGCGGCCGACCACGACACTCTGCCGTTCCAGAGGGGGGGGGACGCAGCGATGGCGGCCATCTTGCGCTATCTGGTGTTCGCCGTTTTCTTACTACTTATGTGAAAGACGCGTCATACTGGTAAAACAAATATACTATGCGATTCCAATAATTACGTACATTTTGAGCGATTGCGATCTGAGTTACCAATCTGACGATTTTAAGAGATAGTTACACTATAGACAACTGGGGTGCATGGATATTTTATTTAATTGTTTTGAAACGCGGGATAGGCTGTTTTGCATGGATCAAAAACTTAAGCGAGTGTGATCTATGGAAAATATGAGAGCTTCAAAACGATGAAATCAAATTGCCATGCACCCCAGTTGTCTATATAACTGCTTTGTACCATACTTAGACCATGCTTAGACCTATACTTATCTAGAAATTTGAATTAATGCACTTAAATGAAATTTGAATTAGTGTCATCTGTATAGTTCATGGAGGTTAGAAATCGCTACCACCACCATAGAGGTCTGTAGATATCTGTGTACTTGTACACATAGAAGTAAATAATAGTACACTAGAATGGAAGTTTGATATCTTCCTCATGTACTGTACATTGTACAATGATGTCACATTGAAAAATTTATGGTTTGTAGATCAACTTCGATCTAATACATTGTGTCATAGTCAAACTATTTTCAAGTTAGTTGTGGAAGTGGGTGACGGCAAATTACAGTATTTTCTTGAAGAGAATTTTAAGTGAGATGGTAGCATCGTTTCATATGAAGTAGCCCACTATTCTATTTGTTAATATGCTGTTTCTATATGCAGCAATCATTGGCAACCGTTATCCATTTTTACAATACAAAACACGATTTAAAATTTGGTTCACAGAGTAATGATTCTAAGTGGTCAGTAGACTGGTTATGAGAACATCTCAAGAATTCACAGTTAAAAATTCTTGATTATTGGATAATTTCTCCTTGAAGCGGTAAAGAAACCTAGCGCTTTTCTGGAATAAACACACTGAAAACTTCTTTACCTACAATCATCACTCAGATAAATGAAATGTCGCTGGAACTTTTCAATTAATCATTGAATGATATATGTGATATATAGTGTGATATAGTATATATAGTATGTATATACTATAGTATATAGAATATATAGTATGTAGTGAAAACAACCTGCGTGTTCCACGATAATGTAATATCTGTTGTATTAGACAGGAGCATACATTCTTAAATAAATGAACGACTATCACTGATATCGTGACCACACTGTCACATGACTGTTAAGTCTCTAGATATCACCACATCTCCCTCCTTAAGAAGGAACTCGATCTCCATACCAATTAGGAGTCCGTACGATTCGTCCACTCCGCGTTCTGTAAGGATTTGACCATTCGGGGATCTCCAACCTTGAATCATCAGTAGCAGATGGGAAGCAGATTACTCCTGGAGAATCCCTGTTCGTAGATAATCCCTCAGCTTCAGTAGAAGACAGTAGATCGTCTCTCCCATCTAGAAGGGAATTGCGCTGAAAAGGAATAGCCTTCTAGTGCCGCAAATGTCTTCTTTGTCGACGCAGAACTCCACGGTCTGTCTTGACCAAATAGGAACGTGGTGTGATGGCCTTGACGGCAGTTCCAGGGAGTTTCCATGACCGTTCATGATCCAGCTTCACCAAAACTTTGTCTCCTGGCTTCATTGCAGGTAAAGCTCGACAACCATAACGATTATTGAAATTTCTCTTGTTGAGGTACTTTCTCTTCTCATCCCTGTTGGCTACAATTGATCGCCGAACTAGTTTAGGATTGAGATTCTGTGGAAGAGTAGGAACTGGATCACGAATACGCCTGCCCATGGCCAATTCTGCTGGAATGAATCCGGTCGACGTTGTAGGAGTTGCTGTGTGACACAGTAAAGCTCGAAATGGATCTTCTTGACCTAGAATTTTCTTGGCCTCTTGAACTGCTCGTTCTGCCGCACCATTCGCTTGTGGACACTAAGGAGAACTTGTAATGTGATGAAATTCCCAATCTTTGGAGAAGTCCTTGAACTCGGCCGCAGCGAACTGGAGACCATTGTCTGTTTTGATACCAATTCCGGGATACCATGATGAGCAAAGATATTCTTCAGACTTCCAATAACTGCTTGTGAAGTTATCCTCGGCAGTGCAAAAATTTCCAACTATCTGGAGTATAGGTCAACCAGAACCAGATAGTGACGTCCACCGAGCTCACACAGGTCTGCTGCAACATACTGGAACGGTCTTGTTGGTAGCGGTGTAATCTTCAGTGGTTCCTTCGGCTGCGAAACTTGTCTCTCCTGACACGATTGAGAGCTTGCTATCGCGTCCTTCATTTCCTGGTTGATCTTTGGCCATCAAACCGATGAATTCGCCCTTTCTCGACTCTTAGTGATGCCAAAATGACGATCGTGAATCCTTCTGAGCACATCACTACGAAGACTTGCAGGAATGACTATTCTTTTGCCTCTAACAAGCAACCCTTGGACAATACTAAGTTCACCACATCTTCAATCAGCATCCTTGATATGCTTTGGCCAACCTTCCATTGTATACATCATTACGGCTTGAATCTCGGCATCATCCTCACTCGCCTTCGCGTATTGTTTGAGCCTCTCATCGGTTGCAGACTAGCACGTCCTCAGCGAATTGACGTAGAGATTTGTGTCCTCTAGCATAGCTTACGATAGATTATTTGAGCTCTCGCACAACGGAGACCTTGACAACGTATCAGGTATAATCAACTTTGAGCTTGGAATATACTCCGCCGTCGCGTTAAAGCGAAGCATTCTCATCAGCATTCGCTGGCATCGAATAGGAGTATCTTGTAAATCCCGTGAGTTGAACAAAGGAACCAGAGGCTTATGGTCAGTTTGTAGCTTAAAATGTGGAAGTCCGACGAGATAGCGCTCAAATCTTCCGCACGTCCAAACGGCTGTTAAACATTCTTTCTCAATTTGTGCATACCTCTTCTCCGCTTCATTCAGAGTTCGTGAACAAAATGCTACGGGCTTGTATTCACCATCATGAGACTGCATCAAAACTCCTCCAATGCCATAGGAACTCGCATCAGCACTGACAGTAGTCAGCTTCTCCTTGTCAAAGTAACTCAATGTTGGAGTTGTTAACAACCTCTGCTTCACTTCTTTAAAGGCCTTCGATTGTTGCGGTCCCCCAGTCCATGCAGAATTCTTCTTCAGGAGCTGGAGAATCGGCGAAAGTATTGTTGAGAGATGAGGCAAGAATCTTCCGAGGTAATTTATCATGCCCACAATGCGTCTCAGCTCATCGTGATTAGTCGGATCGGCCATTCTCAAAATTGCAAGAACCTTGTCAGGATCCGGAGAAATACTAGTACCTTTGTCCGATATTCGATGGCCCATAAAGTCTATCTCACGCTTGCGGAACTCACATTTCTCAACATTCAGCTTCAAATTCACCGCTTTTAATTTCGCCAGTATTCGCTTAAGATCACCTTCATGCTGAGATTCGCTGTTGCTGTGAATAAGTATGTCATCAAAATAGCAGATAACGTTCTCCTCGCCTTCCAAGATTGACTCCATCGTACGTTGGAAGATCTCGAGTGCGCTCGAAATCCCGAGAGGCAACCGCTTGTAATAATACCTCCCGAACGGTGTCATAAATGTGGTAAGCTTCTGATATTGCTGATCGAGCGGCAGCTGCCAGTAGCCAGAGGTTGCGTCAAGCTTACTGAAGTACTTTTGAGTCTTTGAGCTTGTACAGGACATCATCCACAGTTGGCAGCATATAGCGCTCACGTCGCATCCCTTGGTTCAATCACTTGAAATCAGAACAAATGCGCACTGCTCCGGTCTTCTTTAGCACTGGAACTATTGGGCTGCACCAGTCTGTAGCTTCAGTAATGGGTTCAATTATATTTGCTTTCTGCATTCTTATCAGTTCTGCTTTCACCTTCTCTAGTAGTGGAATGGCAATTCTTCTAGCGACTGAGATGCTGTAAGGCCTCACTTCCTCTCGAAGACTGATTGTAACCGGCTTGCATTTAATAGGAGAATCCTTCGCCAAAAGACCACTTGATACATCCACATCGACGTTTTCATCCACCCTCTTGACGATTCCAAGAGCCTTGGAGACCGACCGGCTGAGCAAGTTATCGGTATCACCATCGATGATATACAGCTGCATGGAGAAATTTGCTCGATCGTAAGAAGCAGCGACAGTTATTTCACCAACACAATCTCGAGTTCCACATCGAAGCATGATCGTCGCGGAATCAATGAATGGTCTTGATTTTAATTTCTTGTACGACTTCATCGATAGTATGGACACATCCGCCCCAGTGTCTATCTTGAACTCCACTGAACGCCATCTACTTCGATCGTCGTATACCAAGCGGGTTCATCATCTACAGGTAACTTGTCAACTGACCCAAGGAACGGAAGTTCGCTCTTGTCCACAATTTCGACATTTTGGACCTTCTTCTGTCGACAGCATTCCATAAAGTGATTATAGCGACCACATTTCTTGCAGACTTTTCCCCAAGCCGGACACTGAACTTTATTGCGATGCCCGTCTCCACCGCAGTATCCACATTTGAACAACTTGCTCGCGTTGCTTGCTTGACCATTCCCGTACTTCTGATTTTGCCTTGGCATCCATCGTTTTGACGAGCCTCCCGAAAATCCTCCACGAATTTTAGCGAAATTCCGATTGCGATTGACAGATGAGATTTCTGCTGTCGAGGTCTGCTGCTGCTCGAGTAGCTGAGTTTTGACATTTTCATGCTGCGTCGATAATTGTATGGCATCTTTCAGCGTCAACGTCGGTTCTAGTTGAAGCTTCTCACTCAGAGTCTTATCTCTAAGACCAGGTACCAGACGATCGCGAATCGCTTCTTCACGATCATGAAATTCTGCATCTTCAGATAGCTGATGCAATTCGCGGACATAAGCTTCTACTGATTCTGATGCTTTCTGACATCTCTGATTGAAGACTGCTCGGACATGTATAATATTCTTCTTCGGAAAGAAACAATCATCAAACAGCTTCAGAGAATCTTTAAACGTTGGCTTGGCTGGAATCGTGAAAGTATTGTAAATACATTCAGCTTGAGAGCCCATTGCATAGATGAGACTTGATATCTGCACCTCGTAATCTTCTTTGTCCAACTTAGTTGCAGTTCTGAACCGATTGAACATTGCTTTCCATATTCGCCAACCATCCAGCTTCGAGAAATCAAAGTTTGCTGGAGCCTTGAATACCATTCACGTCAACAATGCGCTGCCACCATGTAGTGAAAACAACCTGCGTGTTCCACGATAATGCAATATCTGTTGTATTAGACAGGAGCATACATTCTTAAATAAATGAACGACTATCACTGATATCGTGACCACACTGTCACATGACTGTTAAGTCTCTAGATATCACCACAATGATATTTTGGAAGCTGATATTTGAAAGCATGCAAAGATTATGAAAATTGCTCGAATGTAATGAGCAGGGAAGCCCTCTAAAGTAAAATGAATACTCTAAGACTTTTTGGCCTCTGATTTCAAGCTGGAGCAATGCATGTTCTGTAAATTGACAATATAAGTTGCATATGTGTCTGATTATACTCTTGATAGATTGTAAGGGCGACATTTCAAAATGATGTGCGTACAGAACGTTTTAAAGGATTTCTTTCTTTATCATCCTGTCGCTGCAGTATTTTGTAAATTCATTATTGCTTTTGTGCACATGATCTTTGGACAAGGGGTAACAATCCAGATCACAAATTTGCTTGATAAAAGTAAATACGAACCAGAAAACAAGAAAACCAGCTCGTAAAATTTGCATTTTGCCCCAACTAAGTTACCCCGACGTGTGCCATAATTTTCATACAATTTCCATTCTAGGACTTTCTATAGTATTGCTGATTTCTATGCTTGTACATGATATCTGTAGAATCATAACACTTTAAGAATTCAAATTCTCTATTTAGTTATTTTCATACTTTCTCAAATACAATGATATGATGACAGCTATGTTTTGAGGGCGTCAATGAATAACTACGACACGGAGAATAGTCCATCAATGTCATTTCCATGTACGAGTCCGATCGTACATAGCAATGACATTGATGGAAATATTCAAGTGTCGTAGCGTCATTGTTGTAGACTTCTCTCAGAAGCTATGACTGTTTCATCGCTGGATTGTTTTTCTCGCTCGCTTGAGTGTCTGAGAACATATAGCAGACCAAAAAAGAGCTTTGCCAACTTGAAAACATCTGATTGCTCATTATTATCGACCTCAGCCTCAAGAGATCCAGATCATTCTTCTGTACAAAATGAAAATACAAATGTCGTGTTGCAGTCAACTTCCGAAGATCAAAGTTCATCATTGAAAAATTTACACACAAAAGAAGAAAGGAAAGATTTGGAACGACTTATTACTCTTCAAGAAAATGCTGTGTTATCAATTCTTCAACCAAACAAATAATCATCGAAGCTGATGTTGATAGGAACATCATAAAAAAATTCTGTTTCACCAAAATTTAAAACACAAAATGCTTGCTGTACATGTGCTGTCAATTCTATGAACAGTTAGAATTTCTGTATACTATTATATCGTATGAACATGTTAGTTAAGTGTGAATTTAACCGAGCTCTTGGTTATTTTCATTCTTTGTGATAAAAGTGTGAAGTTAATGAACTTTAATTTTGAATTTAACAATATTGGTACATTAACTGCTGATTATCTACTCCTAACGCGGCCTCTGATTTGTACATTACTTACCTTGAAATCTCATATGGCATTCCTACATTGTTACTGAATAAGTACATGTGTCAGCCGATATTTCAAATGTCATTTTTCGATGAAGTCGTTTGCATATCTCCAACTCCAGGTTAATCGCAGAATTAAGGCCGTCTAATTTGCTATGTAGTGCCATTGAGGTAGGACCATTTCACCGTTCATCTTCGCATTCCCAGTGAAAATGGCATTGTGCATAATTTAGCTATGGTATAATATGGAAAAAAGAAGGCAGCAATGCATCTCTTAATAATGACATCTGTTTCTATTAATGTGAAAGACATTTTTGGAATCTCAATCAGCGTAAATCTACGTGTTTTCATAGCATTGCTAGTAGTAAGAAAACGGCGAACACCCGACCGGCACGCCCCCCCTCTGGAACGACAGAGGTCTGTCGTGGTGTGCCGGCCAGGTTGGTCCAGTTTCGCTGACGTCCCCCCTATGCAACGACAGAGTGTCGTGGTGGACTTGCGTGACCGCCAGGTTTTGTCTTGAGGCTATAGTGTGTGATGATTTTCGTGAAATCTGATTAATGTTGTGTTGAAAATGGGATGTTTCGAGTGGAAGCAGTGCTCGGATGTGAAAACGGAGGCCAGATTTGGATTCAGCGTGAAATTCTGCATCTGTATGTTGAATTTGAAAGCAATCGGAGAGAAAAAATTTTCGCTGACGTCCCCCCCCCCCGACACCGACCTTCCAACTTTGCTTCTAGTGGACGGATTTTGTCGTGCCATAGCTCGTTTGAAAGCTAAGAGTGAGACAAATTCACTGAAAGAAACGGCTTGTTCATATCTGTTTTCGTTTAGATGTGAGATGCCATTTAAGATTCTGGGAGATTGGCGAAAAACGACAGAGTTAGAATTTTGGACGTTTTGGGCTGTAGCTTCAAAACGAAGCATCGGATTGGAAAACGGATTTCAGATTTGGAATCAGCGTGAAATTCTCTATCAACATGGTGAGTTTCAAGTGAATCGGAGAGAAAAAATTTTCAACATTTTTCGAAAAAACGACAGAGTTAGAATTTTTGCGATGGCTGTGGGCTGTAGAGCCAAAACGAAGCATCGGATGGGAAAACGGAGGCCAGATTCGGATTCAGCGTCCAATTCTACATGGAAATGATGTATTTCCAGCTCAATCAGAGTACTAGAACCGGAGATAGGCGGATTTAAAGATTTGGATGATGGGTGTTACGTCATCAGCTGATCGCCACACACTATATAAGCTGGGAACCGACAGAGACTTGTCATTAATACGAGAGATTGTCAAAGGTAGGTCGTCTCTCTGAGCTCCGATGATAGCTTCGGACATTCCAAATTCCGGATTTCTGTTAGAAACCGACTTAGAAAATTTCATTGCTGAAGTCAGCTAAGGCGTCAGACTTAGAGGTTAGCCAGGAGATGGCCTTCGTCTCCAGGTCATAAAAGACTCCAAAACTTTAAAGGCTTGTAACTTTGCTTCTACAAGTCCATTTGACTTGATTCAAATAAGGTTCGGTCGCTATTGACCTGCCCTAAGTGATAGACTACTTATAAATTTCATAAGTAGTGCTAAAAATTTGAAAAATTTAAATTCACTAGTTTTGGAGGTTTTCTGGGGTTTTCGACCCTGCTGAATTCAACTAAGACATTTATAAAGTTGTGGGAGGCGAGCTTCGGCTTGGAATTTGCAACCTTTATAAACAATCCACTGGTTTTCATGTCAAAATCGGGGTCCGGATACCAACACAGTGATATGACGAACGCTCTGTCCGCGGGAGGTTGGATTTGTCGGCCGAGGCCTTGGAGTTGGGATAAGATCCCCTCTGAGTAATGCCTGTAACGGATTCAAAGGTTCGACACTTTCCACCAATCTCACAATTTAGCTGTATGATTATAAGAATGACTGCCAATGTCGCCTGTTAGTAATTCTATTTCATCCTTCCTTTACAGATATATAAGTTACAAAATGGGAGGCAACTCAAAATTTTTATTTAAAAAGTGCTCTTGCGGAGAAATAAAGAGAGGCGGCGAATTCAAACGCCACATTAACAAGTATAAGAATACTCCTCACTTTCACGAGGAAAGAGCCGTTATTTCCGGCTGTACACATTGCCTGAAATTTTTGAAAGGCAAAGAGCATGAGGCATTTTACATCGCCCACGCCGAATGTCCGGTCAAAAAGGCTAACAATTATACGACATCAGACATCGGCAAAGTGATCGCACCCTTCTTCAACGAAGAAACAGTCGATCTAGACGCAGCACTACAAGAGGCTATTGCAACCATTTTGGAACCTGCTGCTTCGGTCACTACCTCATCGACAGCAGAAGAGAAGGGCCCACAAAGAGATTTGGACAGCTCAGATGACTCCGATTCTCAGGAGGTCGTCATCACTAAAAACGCGGAAGAGATAGGAAAACCGACAAATCAGTCTTCCCAGAAAAAGAAAGTGATCGCACCTTCTCCAGTAAAGAAGGGGATTAAGCAGCAGATGAACAGCTGGATTAAGGATGAGCAGATCGCAAAAGTGAGCCAGGAATATGCACTCACGAAATTAAAAGATGAGCTCACTCGTTACAAAAACGAATGTTCGGCCCTCAGGGATGACAATTTCCACCTGAAGGGTCAGGTAGCCGAGATTTGGGCCCTCAAGACCCAAGTAATTAACTTAGAACCTTTCCGCGAAAGGGCGCTTGCCAGCGAAAAACGAGTTGAAGAGCAGGCGACGTACATAAAATCACTAAAAGCTTAGGAAGAGGTGTCAAATTTAAAAATCGAGCAACTAAAGACTAGCCTGACTGAGAGCCAGAAGAAAGAAGAGAGACGAACAACGCTCCACATTCCTATCATCAAGAGCAGAATCGTCGACAGCGTCATCCTTGAGAATGAAGACTTGGATACCACATTCGAGTGCTACGATGGGGCGATGGCGGAGATGCGCTGCCTTCATCTCTCAATAAAACATGATGGTGACATCAAGGAATTGCGCCACCGGAAGCGGAAACTGCCGGCCAAATACTTGCCTCAGCCACCACCATCGAAGGTTCAACGAACCGGTTGAATTGATTTATGGTAAGTTAATATCATTTCTATTACTTGAATATAATTTCATCTATTTTTCCTTCTATTTTCAGATACGACGAGAACGAACCATCGGCTCATTTAAGGGCCACCTAAGGGCAAGACATGATAGAACCTCCACGCGGTTTGCCCTGGGCAGTCTTCAGACTGGCGAATACTATCATTAAGTTGAATCTGCTATCAGTCAACTTGAACGTTGCGTCGTGTTAGAGGGGTATATAAACCACTACCTCTCATTTCATTTCATTTCAATCATGGAGACACCAAACGCTGCAGTCAGCTCTCCTCGCGGACCGCAGTTAAGACCGCGAAATTTATTTAATGAATTTGCTAGAATAGAGGAGCAAGACAGAGTCCACAACAATCTTGCTCAGATTGGCAATGCGATGACAGCAAGTGTTGCCAATCCAATGGAATGGCGCTACATTCCACCCTCCACTCACATACCAACTAGCATGGAAGTCGACACTGCTGAGGCTGAACGGTTTCGACTCTCTCTCAGCAGAATCGCTATGGAGTAAGATGCCTGATGAAGACCCCCGAGAACGCCACAAACGGTCCTTATGGGGCCACCGGCTCTCTTAAGGGCCACCATGGGGCAAGACATGATAGAACCTCTACGCGGTTTGCCCTGGGCAGTCTTCAGACTGGCGAATACTATCATTAAGTTGAATCTGCTATCAGTCAACTTGAACGTTGCAAATGAAGTTCGGTGTAATACTTCCTTTCGACGGGCGTTCCTGTAAAGGGCGGCGGTGAAACCCGTAGCTATGTATACCGCAAGGGACATTCGGCAATGGTCAATCTTGTTAAACCTCTCTGCGTCATGTTTGCAAGTGATTGCCTATGTCTCAACGTAGTATGCATTCGCGCCAGGGCGACATTTAGCCAACTGTCGAAGGTTGCCTTATAAACTTTCCATTGCATACGTTATGAGAACCATGAGTTCTACCTGTCTCTATCAATGAGACGAATTGATGAATGGAATGAAATGGGAGGACACTCACGCGCCACACGCAACATAACACACTTCTCTCTTCCGTAGTCTAACAAGCTCTTTACACATGGATCGCAGTCGATTGCTATCCCAGAATCATGTAAGCTATCTTAATTTTATTTAACACCATTTCATCCACCATTATCATCCATATGAAATGTTATAAGAATTGCAAGTTAAACTAAGTGTGCTACCATTTCCAAATGAAAAAGTATACATGGTTAAATCATCCACTGAAGTCCCATTCAAGTAAGTCAGTATGAAAGCAAAGATAATACGAAATAAACATTTATTATGGCATGTATTTCAAAAGGTCTTCATCGTCAATATCGTCCCAGAGTCTGGCTTCACATAGATCACAAAAACAGTTCACTTGCTTCAATCGTTCTTCTACCGCGAGCCTCACTTTGTCGATGTACTCCCACTCCGCCATAGTTCGTGGCTGGGAGTTAGGGGTGTACCATTCCCATAGTTGGTGGAGGAATTTGGTGCTGGTGATCTCCATCACATCATCAGTATCGTACTGCAGATATTTCCACCTCACGCCTGTTAAGTCGGGATACTCCTTCTCACATACACTCTCCTCTTCGTCATCCGCTGGTAATGAAGACCTTCTGACATTGTCGAGTCGGTACACCTTCTCTACCTTCCCCTTCGTTGGAGCGTTTGGTGCAACGAGCGCCCTTGGTGATGAGCATGGAGAAGAGAATTTTGTATTCGTTGTTTTTGGAGGGCTTGTCATGTTGACTGTGAATAATAACTTTGAAATGTTTCCTAATTCTTAAGTATAAACAAGCAACCAATCAAAATCAACAGCCAATGAATGATGAATATGAAAGTACATATGTAAAGTGACATCCGTATCATTTCACTCTGTCTTTGAGACGTGTAAGTAAAGTGTTCTCTAGCGAATTCTATATTTGAGGCGTACAAGTGAACTGGTCTCCAGTAAAATCCAAATTTGAGACGTATTATTTGATTGAAGTCTCTATCTTGTTGAAGCATCAACCTTAAACTTGATTTCGTTGAAATGGTAAGTTGAAGATTTCCTCTCTCATCTCCTTGAAACGTACAGCTAATAGCATCTTCCTCAATTTCAGGCATCAACTTCATCACCAACGCCCTCCCTTCTCGAGGAAAGTTTAGAGTTGTTGAGTCAAGGTAGGTTGTAACAATACACTGAGACTTGAACAGAGATGATAGAATGATTTCTCTTTCAGGTGATACCAGTCCCATCTCGAGCGAGTCGGATAACAACAGCGACTCCATGTCAACATTGTCGCGGGAATGCAACGATCGGGAATGTGCTGACTGTGGACACATCTTCACGAGGAAGCGTGATCTCGTCCGACACATCAAGCGAGGTGTTTGTAGACCTAAGTCAGCATCAATCTCCGAAGGTAGGGATGATTCTGTTAACGATGTCTCCTTTTCTTGCGATTTATGCATTCAGTCTTTTGAGTCACATTTTGAACTATCTTCACATAGACTTCAACATACACACAGTGACGATAGTTATACTAACAGCACCTCCTCTATCCGACTCTCTGAAGTGTCGATAAATAATTTAGTGAGGAACTACCAGATGGAATCCTCAGAAACCATTACTGACTTTGAAGAATGGTTTCATCAAAATTCATCTTTGATTGGTGCGCTCTTCAACAATTTAGCCAATTTTAGAATGAAGGCGCTCATCTATATCAAAATAAAATATGTAAAAATCGACCACCATACTGGTCAAATAGTAGAGAGGCTGGAGTTTCACATACCCTCCTCTCCTGCAACCGAAGTCGTAGACTGCGAGTCTTGGATAAATTTTCATATCCAAGGGTTAAAATTGAACATAGATAAATTTAACGAGCGTGATAGTGGACTCGTTTTTGATGGTATTGAGACCGCTATGATCAAAATCAGTTTATTAGAGAACTACTCTAGACGAGGCTCCTTTAAACTTCCGAAAAATTTAAAAAATAAAACAGCAGTCATTTCTGTAGATTGCGAATCGCACTGTTTTAAGTATGCCGTCCTCTCCATTCTCCACTATAATGATGTACAGAATAGCCAATACTAGTCCGGCAGCAAGAGCGAGTTTCTGCAGGGAACGAGGCCGAAAGTGAGACTTTCACAGAATGATGTACACCCTATGCCTACTACGAATCGGCACGTCTGCCGAGTTCTAGTGAGTTCCTCTTCTTGTCAGACAGAATCAAAGAAAAACACATGTAAATTCAATGGGACGCAGATTGCAGTTTTTGACTAAAACGAAATTTTGTATGTTTTCTCTGATTAAACAAAAAGTACCAACCCCAGAGTCATAATTTTTGGCATGAAATATCTTCAGTTCATTTCCTTTCAGTTTCATGCTCCCCTGTCTATAAAGCTAATCACATTTAGATTTGGCGAGCCTCTTACTGTCGGCAAACATAGACGTTTTGAGCAAATTTATCCACATTCAACCAAATTCTCACATACATTGCCGATCAGATGCATGATAATAGTACATGCACATCATAGGAAATGACCTGAAGACATTTCATGCCAAAAATTATGACTGTGGGCTTAGTACTTTTCGTTTAATCAGAGAAAACATACAAAATTTCGTTTTAGTCAAAAACTGCAATCTGCATCCCATTGGATTTACATGTGTTTTTCTTTGATTCTGTCTGACAAGAAGAGGAACTCACTAGAACTCGGCAGACGTGTCGATTCGTAGTAGGCATAGGGTGCACATCATTCTGTGAAAGTCTCACTTTCGGCCTCGTTCCCTGCAGAAACTCGCTCTGGCTGCCGGACTATACCGTAAGAGTAAGTATCAATAGTGGGAGAATGAATTAAAGTTTGATGACTGCAATAGTGACGATATGAAAATTAAAGATATAGAAAAATTTGAAAAATTGAACAACATCAAAATAGTTCTCCATGTTTGGGAAAAGGGATTGAAGGGTGTCCGCTACAACTCGCGTTCGAGTTCTTATGAGCACGTTGTCAACCTTTTATTAGTAAGACAGGATGATAGTGAGGAATGGCACTACTGCGGTATTCCCAAAATTTCTCGCTTATACCACCACTTAAGAAATTCTAGCTCATCAAAGATTTATTACTGTGACAGATGCATTCGCAACTTTAGGAGTAAAAATAAATTTGAAACTCATTACGAATGGTGTAAGCGAGGTAAACTACAAATGGAGCGCATGCCCAAAGATAAGGAGTTTTCATATAGAGAGAATGGCGATGAACTAAGTCCTCTTCGTGTCATCTATGCTGACATCGAATGCTATATCGATGATAACACCCATCGAGCAGCAGCCATTTCCTGCTATGAAGTATGGCATGACCATTTCAAAAATAGAAAAAATAAAATGCACGTCTGGCAAGGCGAGGATTGTATTTACCAATTCCTACAATTCCTCGAACAGGCTGTAAAATTTCAACAAAAGTATGATGGTGAACTCTATCGCAGATCATTGCATATGACAGCAGATGATCAAGCAAAGTTTGATAGTTGCAACGTTTGCCTCAAATGTAGGAAAACATTTGATGATGATAAGATTAAGAAAGTGCGCGACCATGATCACATCACTGGTAAATTTAGAAACGCACTCTGTTCAAAATGCAATTTTTCACTTAGGATGAAACGGCGTACATTACCCGTCATTTTCCATAATTTCAAGGGCTACGACAGCCATCTGATAATAAAAGGAGGTTTAGGTCAAATGAAAGAGTGGAAGCTTGATGTAATAGCACAAACGAGAGAGAAGTTTAGGGCCATGACAGCAAAAGTGTCTGTTGATAAAACTAAAGAAAATAAGACGGTCTATTTTGATATAAAATTTTTAGATTCCTACCAATTTATGACTGCATCACTGGCCTCTCTCGTACAAAATTTAAAGTCTCTTCCACTAACACAAAATCTTAAGAAACAATATCCAAATCTAACCGATGAAGTCATCACACGGAAAGGAGTCTTTCCATATGCATATTTTGATGCGATTAGTAAACTCGGCGAGACTTCTCTTCCGCCCATAGATAAATTTAAAAATGATTTGACCGGCGCAGAATGTAAGACCGAAGATTATGATCATGCACAAGATGCATGGATAAAATTTGACTGCCATACATTTGGCGAATATATGATTGCCTATCTTAAGTTAGATGTATTTTTGCTGGCTGATGTATTTCAGGAGTTTCGACGAGTGGCATTAGGAGAAGATAAGTTAGATCCTGTCCACTTTGTCAGTCTGCCAGCCATGTCCTTTAAATCAGCTTTTAAAATGACTGGTGAGACCATTCATCTCTTACAAGACCCCGAGATGTATAATATATTTGAGCGCGGAATACGCGGTGGTCTCACATTTGTAAATAAACATCATATAAAATCTGAAACAGTAGGTGATGATGAGACTCATCTTAAGTATTATGACCAAAATAATTTATATGGTAGTTCACTATCCAAACCACTCCCTCACTCTGAGTTTAGCTGGTTAGATGATAGTGAAATTCAGCATCTCTCCAACCCTTCTAACATACTAGCAATTCCAGATGAAGGTGATTGGGGATATTATTTTGAGATAGATCTAATCTATCCAAATAATATTAAACATAAAACCGCAGATTTTCCACTCGCACCCGAATCAGGTGAAGTGAGTAAAGATATGTTTTCCGACTTTATGAAACAATTTCATAAAGATTTAGAATCATGCGGTCAACCCGACTATAAGCCTTGCCGCAAACTTTTACTCACCCAGTATGATAAGGAAAACTATCTAGTCCACTTTAGCATCTTAAAATTTTATTTAGAAATGGGTATGATTTTAAAAAGAGTTCACCGCATTATTAAATTTAGACAAAAAGCCTTCCTCAAACCATATATTGATAGCAACAGCCAGAAACGTGCACTAGCCCAAAATAATTTTGAAAAGGATTTTTGTAAGTATAAGAATAATAGTCTATTTGGTAAGACGATGGAGGATATTAGAAAACGCATGAACCACAAACTAGTCATTGATGATCAAAAATATCACAAATTGACCTCATCTCCTCTTTTCATTGATAGAGACATTATCAATGAGGACCTTGTAGGTGTTAAAATGATAAAATCTGAAGTTGAGTTGTGCAAGCCCATCTATATTGGCCAAGCTGTACTAGATTACTCTAAGCTTGAAATGTACCAACTCTTTTATAAAATACTAAAACCATGTCCTCTCGTAAAAGAGGTTCGTTTGTTGGGTGGTTATACAGATAGTTTCTTCTTAGGTATTACCATTCAAAAAGATTTAAATTTCAATGAAGTAGGAAAATCTTTAGAAAGATATTTTGATGCATCAAATTATCCTACTGATCACCCACTCTACTCCATCAAAAATAAGGCAAAACTTGGCTGCTTTAAGGATGAGACAGCAGGGAAGGAAATAGATGAAATGATTCTCCTCCGCCCAAAAATGTACAGCATGAAATTAAAGGATAGAGACGATAGTATTAAG
>CAJQUW010016625.1:0-180221 GCA_907163375.1 Prostheceraeus crozeri
GAAAACTATGAAACCATTTAAAACTCTTGAAAAAGAAAGTACAAATAATATTAAACAAATTGATATAACAGATCCAGAGCACAAAACTGTATTAGATGACTATGGATTACTAGAATCAAACATTAATAAGAAATTACCAAAATCTATGCAATTTGAACATTCTATTTCATTTATAGATGGAAAAACAATACCTAGATTTTATCTCGGACAAAAAGAAATATTTCCACAACCTTTTCGAGGTATAATTTTTTCACCAGATAAATCTCCTTTTAATTTAGATAGAAATTTTGTTAATCTTTTAAGAGGAGCAGATTTAAATAATTATGCTGTAGAAGATCTCATAAAATATAAAGCTATGTTAGACAGAGTTGGTGCAGTAAAATCTCTTAGACGTTATAAACAATTAGAAAATTTATTATCAACGGGAGTTAAAGTAGGGAAAGGTTTATCTGAAAAACAGAAAACTGAAACAACTGTATTTTTACCAGATGATCCACAAGAATTACTAAATAGATTAAATATTTTAATATCTGCAATAAAAGAAGGACATAATTCTAGTTTCAATGAAATTCATGCTATATTGAAAAGACTGTTAGAAAAGAAGATTCTAAATGAAGAGGATTATAAAAGTATAACGAACCGAATGTTCTAGGGCTTCGCCCGAACCGGACATCTCTGATGTCTTTAAGGGCTTCGCCCGTAGCTGAAATATGTTGTTGTTTTTAATTTTTTATAAAAAAAAATATTTCATAAAAAAATATTTATTTAATTTTTTTAGTTTAAAAATGTGTTCAGCAGATTTAGACAAAATTAATAATCATTTAGAAAATTTGATAGAGATTTTGGGTTCATCAAAATTTAGTACGACGTTAAAAATTATAACAACTACTTCATCACACACTTGTAATTTAGAACCCATTCTACATTTGGAACAAATAAAAATTATCAAATTGCATTGACTAGTTTCTCTACATTTAACACTATTCAAAACGTTATCAAAGATGTGAATGATCAATTTAGATATTCTACTGATAAAGGCAAAACATGGAAAATACTAACTTTTCTTCCTGGTTCTTACGAAGTTGAAACAATATCAAATGAAATTAAGAGACATTTAGGTATATCATTTAAAGATAAGAAACAATTACATTTTGCAGTTGAACCGGCAGTTAATAAATTTTCTCTTACTTTAGACGAAAATCATCAAGTTGATTTTAATCATGATAGATCATTGTCAAAGCTATTAGGATTTAATGAACAAACCTATAGACAAGGTTATCATTTAGGTGAGAAGATTCCAAAAATAACTGAAATAAATTCAATTGTTGTACATTGTGACATTATTGAAGGAGGATATATAAATGGTAAATTATCAAATTTAATATTCAGTTTTCCAGCTTTTACTGTACCCATTGGTTATAGATTAAATGTAATTCCACAAACATTAATATATTTTCCTATTACAAGAAAAACTATTAACAACATTGGCATTAGAATCACTGATGAGAAAGGACAAGAAATAAATTTTGGAGGTGAAGAGATTATGATAGATCTTTTGGTTCGGGAGGTATAAACTCCCACGCGAAGCTAGAGAAGTTTAATTTTCTTCTTCTTCTTTAAAAACAAAAAAAAATAAAAATAAATTTTTTTATTAAAAAATGAGTGAACTACCTCCATTAAATAAAAAAAAACTTAAATTTAATCATCATCCAAATTTATCTAATAAAGTTTTGTCAGTTATTTGTGGAAGATCAGGTTGCGGAAAAACGTATCTATTATTTAAAATTTTAACGACTCCAAATTTTTTGGATTATAACAATCTTATAATTTATACAACAACGGCAGAACAACCCGTCTATCAATTTTTAAAATATGGATTTGAAAATAATCTTAAAAAAACAGCAATTGCTTCATTATTCAAAGAATATGAAAAATCTGAAGATGAAGAAGAAATAAGTTCGTGGTGTGAAGAAGCAGCAAAAAATAATCAGTTAGTAGAATCTAATAAAAATAACCATATAAAGATACAATTAATAGATGATAGTGGTAATATGCAAGATCCTAGTAAACTAGATAAAACAATGAAACATTGTGTAATTTTTGATGATTGTGTTAATGATAGAAATCAGTCAGTTCAGAGAAATTATTTCACAAGAGGTAGACATAATAACTGTAGTGTATTTTATTTAACACAAAGTATGTATTCATTAGACGGAAGTGTTATTAGAAAGAATGCAAATATATTTATACTATTTGAAATAAATGCAAGAAACTTAAGTGATTTGTTAAGAGATTTATGCGTAAGAAATAAAGATGAATTTAAACAATCGTGTAATAATGTTTGGTCAAAAGATTATGGCTTCATTACAATTAATATTGATAAAAAAATTCATCAAAGAGTTATCGAAAATATTTTCGCGGAGTGATAAAAATATACAAATATAGTGTTACAATATTTTTTTTATTTTATATATATATCAAATTTGTCTATCTTAGAAATTAGAAAATTAAAAAGGTTCAGTAGTTATTCCATCAGGTAAAATTTTTCTTTTATCATCAAATGGATCTAATGCTAATTTATGTTCTTCTTTTAAATACATGTTATGTTTTTTTGAATTAAGTCTATAATTACATGCTGTTTTTATTTCATTATTAAATAATGCATTTTTATAATCTTGAAATGTTATTTGATTAGCCACTGATGCCTTTGAAATTCCTTTTAATGTTTTATGTGTTTTAATATTATTAGTTGTATCATAACAGTAACATTTAGATTTTAAAAATATAGCTTCTGTTATGAAATCTTCATTTCCTTCTAATTCATCTTTTACTTTACATAAATCAGAAGGATGAATGATATCTTTTATTTTATTAATTTCTTCATCAAGTGTAGAATTATACGGTACTGTTAATTCTAAGAAAATAGAATCGGTATCTGTAAAGTGTAATTTATAGTTTTTGCCATAAGCAGGTGCTAAATAATCATATATAAAACTATACATAAATAGTTTAGCTAATTCTAATATAGTGAAACCAATGAAATTAAACTTATCATGTTTTACAATGCTTCTTCTTAGATGAACAGCACAAAGTTCATCACTGAATCTAGTAGTTCTTTTATATGTAGGTTTCCTTGTTAAATTTTGAAATCTATCTCTATCATAAACTATTTCAATATTTTGTCTATTACGCACATTTTCTAAAGTCTTACCATAAAATGCATTATTCATTAATTTGAAGAAAACGTTTCCAAAATCATCTTTATTTCTTTTAGCTATTTTACGTTTTTCAATATTGAACTCTATATAATTTTTTAACCATTTAGATTTTCTATACTCTAGTTTTCGATGTATTTTGGTGAGAATCATGCCATGATCTAAATACCAATCTAGCATTCTTCCTTCAACAACATACTTTCCTTTATTACCTTGTGTTAACATAAGTTTTTTTGTTGGTCTGTATTTTTTCGGTATTATAGATTTTTGATAATCTGAAAAATCTTCTATATTAGGAATTTTGTTTTCGGGACAGAAAGGATAATATTTTGTTGCGTCTTTTATATAATCAGGATATACTAAATCAACTTCATATACATAACCAAAATTATTTTCACCATCATATGTTCTTTGATAATCTAGATCGGGCGAAGCCCTAGAACCTTCGGTTCGATTATTACACCATGTCATTTCACCTGTTGGTAATTCTTGTATCATGCAAGAAGAATATAAGCTATTAAAATCATAATATAACAAATAGTTTTCTCTCATGAATTCATCAATTGCTTTTTCACGTTCTACTCCTTCTTGTTTCGTTCGAAAAATTTCTAATATCTTTTCTTTTTCTTCTAAAGATAAAGGTTTCATTATTCCATATGTATGTGGATTTACTTTCTTATTATAACATTTAACATATCTATTACCTAAAACTGATGAAACTCCACCTCTAATTCCAGATTCAAAAAATAATAATTTATCATATGTATTTTCTTTATAATGTTTAAGTTTAACGGACTTTGTCCTAGAGCCATCGGCTTGAACACCAGTATGTTTTAATCCTGCTAACCATGTTAAACCTGGTGTAGAATAACAATAACATGGATCTATTCCGTAATATTCTAAACACATGTCACGAAAGTTTTCGAAAAGATCAGCTAGTATTAATACATCTATCTGAAGATATTTCATTGTATAATCATACATTGTTTTACAATTTAACTCTCTCCAATTCTTTTCAGCTTCTGCATAGTCTTCGTCTGATAATTGTGATTGTTTTAATGTTGATTTAAATTTATTTATTGGAGGAAGTTGTTCTTCTTCCATAATTTTATTCACAGAATTAAAATCTCCAGTTATATCAGTCTTCGACTGTGAACCACAGGTTTTATCTCCAGTTATATCAGTCTTCGACTGTGAGCCACAGGCTATGTACTCATACGGAAATATGCCTTTTAAAGGTTATAAATTATATTTATTTAATATTTTACATTGTTCAGATTTCAAAGTTTTTCCCATAACATCTAATGAATAAGGAGTAAAAAATCTAAATGCATCTAAAATTCTAATACAACCTAATTGCATTGAAAAATATTCTTCTTCTTGTTTACATAGTACATTTATTTTTTGTTGTTGTAATTTTTCAGATGAAAATAAATCTTTCATTACTAGATGGAAATCATATTTAGAACCATTGTAGAAATATAAAGGAACAAAGTTATATTTAAATTTATTAGCATTAAGATTACAAGAATTATGTGCTGCACCTCTATATAATCCATTTAGATGATCATGATCTTTTACCTTTGACGGCAGAGCCGTCGCTTCGCCTATCAAGATATCTACCTTTGCCATTTTTATAATTTTTTGTAAATTCTCTTCCACAGTAATAACATTTTGTTTCATTAATAAAATTTAATTTTTCTTTTTCTGTTAATGGCATCATCGGTATATTTGTTTCAAGCAATTGTGAAAAACGTCCTTGTAATTCTTCTACTTTCTTTGTAAACATTTCTGAACTATCTTCACCATAGTATTGATAATATTCTGATTTAAATAATTCAGGATAATTTGAATGAATGTACATTCCCCAACATAATGGTTTTTGTTCAAATAAATATTTTTCTTTACTTTGTTCAGATGCACTTTTTCCAGGTGCACTTTTTTCATAATTAAAAACCGAAGGTTCTAGGGCTTGTCCCGTACCATTTTCAGAATTATAATTTTCAGAACCGGGTGAAGCCCTGGAACTTTCCGTTTGATTTTGTGTCATATTAACATTATATGCTTCAAAATCACAATAAATAGTAAAGGGTACTTTATTTTTAAAATACCATTTATTATATTCTAAATAATCATCTTTTGGAAATGTGTTTCTGACTGCTTCGTTTTGTTGACAATTCTCCAAATGTCTATTCATTTCTTTTAAAGTTCTAAAACTTGTCATACATTGAAGACAAGGAAAATTTTTATTATCTGAAGTTTTTGTAAATATAGAAACATCTTTACACAATATAAAATGTCCCTGATAATATAATATATTTGCTTGTGCTGGTTGTTTTGACTGTTCTAGTTTTTTAAATTTATCTTGATATATTTCATGTGTTTCATTAATTTCTTTTGTAATATTAAATGTATTTTGATGATAATTTTGATTTAATATTTGTAGCTGATAAATATATTCTTTATCATATTGTTCTTTATATTGTTGTAGACATTTTCTTAAAGATTCTTTTATTTTTTAATTGGTTTCATTTTCTTCATTATTTAATTCTTTATTATTTTCTTCATTTAATTTTTGAATCGTTTCTATCTTATTTTCATATTTATGGCCATATTCTTGTACCAATATTTTTGTTTGCTGTTGATAATCTGTTTTACATTTTTGTAAACTTTTATTTAAATTTTCTAATTTTTGTTGATATTCTGAAGATAAAGATGAATATTTGTAATTATAATCATCAGTACGTCCTTTATAATTATTATGATTAATCATTATTGGTGATAATGTTTTAACAAGTTCAAATTTTTCAGTACATATTATATTTCCTTGGTAAAAAATATTATGATGCATGTAATTTCCCCTATCATTATATACTATTTCTGATTGGCATAAATTTTTATTATTCAAATAAAATTTTTTTGAATCTGAGTAAAGTGGAGTAATTTTACCAATAGAAACATAATTCACATTTAATTCAAAAACATTTACTTCTATTAAATTTTTATTCTTTTTATGAAACTTTTTTAACCTATTATAATCATATGGAAATTCATCTAAGCCATCAGAGAGATCAAATTCATTTATGTATTCTTCTTTATTGTAATGACTTAGTCTTTCTTTATGATATTCTGCAGGATGTAAATGTGCTATAATACTCCACAGAAAACAATAATCATCTTCATTTTTTATGTTGATTATTTGTGGTGAACTGAAAGGTAAAGGAACATAACTACCACCAGTATTATTTTTATATTTATCAATTACTATTTTCTTAGATAGTATTTTAACAAATCTCCAACCAGATTCACGTAAGTGGGCTTCAATTATACAATTTTCTAATTTAAGTATCATCGATTCAAATATGGGTTGTATATCATTTACATTATGAATTTCTTGTGAATTTGTAAAATGTCCTTGTATTATTTCTTCAGGAATTCCATCAGGTCCATTTTTTGTATAAAGTACTTCTACATTCATATAACATTTGAAAGATTTCTTAAATATATTATAAAAGTTTGTTAATACATTATAAAAAGTTTTATCGGTTTCATTATGTTCAACGGGCGAAGCCCTGAAAGACATCTTTGATGTCCCGTGAACAGATTCATTAAATAAATATTTTATATCTGTTACGGGCGAAGCCCTAGAACCTTCTGTTTGTAAGGCTTCATCGGTTCGTTCAGCTTCATCAAATTCATCAGTATCGCTAAATAAATATCTTCCATCTGGTACGAGCGAAGCCCTGGAAGACATCTCCGATGTCACATGTATGGTCTCATCTTCACTATTAAAAACTTTTTTATATTCCGAATGTGAATAATCATCAAACATTTTTTTAACTTTTATATCAGTAGGCAATGTTTCTAGATAGTTTTTATAACTATTTAATTTTAATATATTTCCTTCATCAACTCGTTCTACATTTTGTAAATGCAATTTACTATTTAAATGAGATTGATAACTTCTTTTTGTTTGCAACTTTTTTTTACATAAGACACAATAAAACTTGGTATTTTCCATTTTTTTTTATTTTTTTAGAGAAAATTTAAGAAAAAAATTTGTGTTTTAATTTTAGATATAAACATTCTAATATCAAGGACTTGAGTGTTATTTTATATTATTATATATTTCACGTTCTTTAGTTATTTTTTTTCTTTATCACATTAAGTTTTATCATATTAAGTTTTATCATATTAAGTTTTATCTTATTAAGTTTCATCATATAATGTTTTATCAAAAGATAATTTAAATTTTTTTTCACTAACTATTGATTCATCATCATCATCATAAATTGTTTCTTCATCATCATCATAAATTGTTTCTTCATCATCATAAATTACACTTTTTGGTATAGGATGCCCTTCCATGATAGGATACCATTCTCTTATTGGAATATCTAATTCTAAATTACATCTTTTATCTGATAATAATATAATAGAGAAAAATATTGGTCTTTGATCTCTTTTGGAAAATTTAATAACACCACCATAATCTGAATCACTTTTAGTTTTTGTTAAAGATGATAAAATTTTAAATTGATTAGATGTAAATCCTAATTTAAATTTTGTAGACCCGACACATAGTTGTCTAACAGTATCTTCAACTATACCATCATTATTATTTTCAATTGTAAGAAAATGAAATTTAGATAAATCTTTATAATTACTAATATTTTTATAATCTTTTTTACCATTTACACCATTTTCAGATGTTACAGAATCATCATTATTATCATAAGATTCTTTAAGATCGGGCAAAGCCCTAGAACCTTCGGTTCGTTTATTATGATTATGGACATTGTTAATAGTATAAGGTGTAGTCCACATATAAATTTTCTCTTGTTGAGCTAAACCATTTATATAAGATTTTAATAAATTAATATTTAAGTTGGAATATAATCCTATGTACGTATCATCATCATATCTTTGGGGCATTTCTAATGTTTCTTGTTTATAAATTGTGTCTCTATAATAAACTTGACATAATAATTCTTCATTATGTTTTTTACTCTCTATATGAATGTTATATTGATTTTGATCGTCAACAAATAATCTAATTTTTTCTTTCGAAAAAGATTTTAATTTTTTAACTAATTCTTTAATATTGATATAATTAATAATTTTAGTTTCTATCCAATCAGTATTACTAATCGGTAACACTGCTCTAATAAATCCATAAACATTATTATGACCTATTATAACCATATTTTCTTTATTTAATTCAACATAAGCTACATCATTATATTTACTTACAATCTCCATAAATTTAATAAATGGATCCCCCGGAAATAAGCAATAATTAGTTTCTATAGAAGGTAAACCTTTAGTCTGTTCTCTAAATATTTCGGCTTGTAATTGAAATAAAATATTAACATCTATACATGGATTATTATTATTATCAAAACATTTATTTTCAAATCCCGTTGATCTCGTCGAATAAAAAGAACAGGATGATGCGGGCGAATATAATTTTTTTAAATTTGGATTTTCCATTTTTTTATTTTTATTAGAAAAAAATTTTATTTTTTATTTTTATTAGAAAAAAATTTATTTTTTATTTTTATTAGAAAAAATTTTATTTTTTATTTTTATTGGAAAAAATTTTATTTTTTTATTGTTTTAAAAATGATGTTACCAAATGTTGGTGGAGGTGCATATATCCCGAATAATCGTGAATTAGAAATAGAGATAGAAAATTATATTATGAAAACTGGAGACGTTTTATCTGGTCCATTGCATCTTTCTATTCTTCCACAACAAAATACAGAGTTAACAAATAAACAATATGTTGATACACAAATCAATGATTTAAAGGAAAAATATATAAACGATGTTTTGGTTCCACTGATGAATGAATTAAAGTTGCTAAAACTTAATGACAAATCATTAAACGAAAAATTATTAAAACTTGATAAAAAGGATAGAGAGCTAGAAGCAGATATAGCAAAACTTTTTAAAAAGATTTCAGAACAATCAAAAATTTTAATATTACTTTCTATAAAGTTAAAATCTGCAGTCATTAAAAATAAACATCAGATCAAATTGTTAGAAGAACAATTAGAAGATGAAATAGAAAAACTACCTGAAAGAATTAAAAAAAATTTAAAGCAGTTACAAACTACATTCCAAAAAAGTGTTGATGAATTAAGTTCTAAAATTACTCAACAAATGAAAAAGATGAATAGAATAATAAATGAAGTAAACTCACTTAATGAAAAAGTTGATAAAATGAAAAATCTTAAAATCAATTTAGAAAATGAATTAAAGAAAAATTTACAAGAAAACTCTAAAGAAAATAAAGAACAGTTAAATGCTGTTAAAAGACAATTAGATGTTCTTAAAATTAAGTTAAATGCTCTTAAAACGGCGTTGAAGATTAATCAGCAGAAAATGCAAGTTAATAGAAGAGAAATTAAAGTACATCACACGCTGCTTGACGCAATAGATAAAGTGCAACAGGCAATTAATAAAGTTATCTCGAAGTTGTTGTCCATTCACAAACGTAAATCTTAGCGTAAATATTAACGTAAATATTAACGTAAATATTTTTTTCCCAAAAGTCAAATTTAATCCTAAAAAATGCCTATAATTTATAAACACAATCTTAAACATTTTGCATCAAATAATAAAATTGCTCATGAACCATCTATGAAACCTGTGTACCATTATGATAGTGTAGAAACTGTCGGAACACAAAAGTTCCTAGGCACCGCAGGTGCCGTCCAAAAAGAAGGGGATGGAATCTTTTCTGGTATTGGAAGTATCGTTAACTTAATTAAAAATAATAAAGATTTGATTACATCTGCTGCAAAAGGAGCAGCTGCTATAGGTAGTACAGCTAGTGCAATATCAAATGCTGTTAAATCAGAAAACGAATTAAAACTATTGAGGTTTTCATAGAGAAGGCGTCTCGTGCGTGCGCAGTTGTACTGTATTTCACCAGGATAGCACATGTCATGCATGCAGCAAGCATTTATATGGGAGAGTACATCTCAACAACGTATTAGACCGTGACCAGAAAAATCAGTACACGACAGTGTTTGATATCTTGGAAACAACAATAACTAGATGAACAATGAATGTACATGAATATCTATGAAAGGACTCTACTTGGGATGAAATTATAGTAACATGATGATAATGAAAAATAAAATGTAGTTGTCAAATACATGAACTTGAAATAAAATAACCTGAACAAGGATTGATAACTCAACACCCCCCTTCAATCCGAAGTTTACGTATTACATCAGAAAATTTAGAAATACCAAGGGGTTTGGTTAAGAAATCAGAAATGTTGTTTTCAGACTCTACATATGAAAAAGTAATGCCAGTTAAATCACGTACAAAATGATATTTAATGTCAATGTGCTTGGATCGGCTATGCTGCTTACCATTGTTAGCTTGTAATTTCAATGCTCCTTGGTTATCACAGAAAATGTTAGTAGGTTGATCGCACACAAATCCAAGGGATTGAATGAGTTGTCGTAGATACACTGCCTCTTTCGCAGCCTCCGCCATAGCCACGTACTCCGCCTCGCAGGATGAAAGCGCAACAGACTGCTGCTTCTTCGTCTTCCAGCTCACTGGTGAAGATCCCAGGCAGAAGATAAATCCTGTTGTTGACTTCCGGTCGTCAGGATCGTTGCCCCAGTCCGAGTCTGAGTAGCCACTCAAACATCCGTTCGAGGTTGAGAATATCAGCTGACTTTGACCCATCGTGCCTTTGAGATAGCGTAGTACGCGCTTGCAGGCAACCATGTGTGAGTAGCCAGGTTGGTCCAGGAATTGGGATAATCGAGATACTATCCAGCATATGTCCGGTCGCGTACCACTCGTGAGATAGATCAGACTGCCAACTGCTTGTCTGTAATTGAATTGATGTTTGCCGAATTCTTGCATATCTTCTGTGGTTGCTTTTTGTAATTTGATAGCAGGATCAGCAGGCGTCTTCACAGGTTTCGAATTCTCCATCCCGAACCGTTGAAGGATAACGTTCACGTAACGATCTTGATCCATTTGATAGCTGCCATCATCAAGTCGCTTGAAGTCTATACCGAGGAACCATCGTAGCTCTCCTCGATCGTCCATTTTGAACCGCGTATTGAGTAAGGCTTTTACTTCGATGATTTGAGACAGGTCCGGACATGCAATAATGATGTCGTCCACCCAGAAGAGTATTGTGCATTTGCCATTTTCGTCTTCCTTGGAATATACACATGGATCCACGTTGTTCTGGACGAAGCCCACCGATTCGAGGAATTCCGTGAGAGTGCAAAACCAATTCCGACCACTTTGCTTGAGTCCATATATCGACTTCTTGAGACGACAGATGAGTTTCTCACCATTCGCACCCGTTTGACCATATCCGCTAGGTTGGGCCATGTAGAGTTCTTTGTCAATAGGTGCATTGAGATAGGCTGCTTTGACATCCATCTGGTGCAGAAGTAACTTCTCGTTTGCAGCTTTTTGAAGAAGAACGCGGATAGTTGTAAATCGGGTTGTAGGACTGTAGGTTTCGTCAAACTCTGTACCGTAAGTTTGACTATACCCTTTCGCCACGTATCGAGCCTTGTACACAGCCTTATCTTTGTCATTTCCTTGCTTGATTGTATATACCCATTTTCCTTGTATCAAATTCTTGTCCGCTGTCATCTTCACGAGCTCCCAGGTTTCATTTCTTTCGTGATTCTGCATTTCTGAATCCATTGCCGCTTTCCATTTATCTGAGTTCTCATTGTTAATTGCATCTTCGTATGTAGTAGGAAGGCTTGCAACTGCCGAATAAGCGTAATTTATTGTCGTGAAGCAATCATAGTTTAGGTACTCAGGAGGTCTTCGTTCTCTTGCCGGATACCTTCTCTCGGTGGAATCAGCTTCTTGAATTTCGCCCGTTTCATCCAACTCGTTTGTAATTGTTTGATCTTGAATCCTGGATATTTCTTCGGAAACCATCGGCTCAGGAACTTGATCAAATACGTGCACATTTCTTGAGGACACAATCTGGTTAGTCGATCGCTTCAGGATGTGAAAGGCTTGACTCCTGGGATCGATGCCAAGATAAATTCCATCTTCTCCTCTAGCATCGAGCTTGCCTTTCTGGCCTTCTTTGTAGATCTGGCAAGAAGAACCAAACGCATGAACTCCTTGTATGTCGGGTTTTATACCAGTGAAGAGTTCATAGGCCGTCTTCTTCGTCCTTCTTTGGTAGCTTCTATTTCGAAGATATTGAGCGTGTCTTGCTGCATAGCACCAGAGGAACTTTGGAATGCTGGCTTCAGCAATGAGGCACCGTGCAGTCTCCATCAGTGTTCGCCACATGCGTTCAGATTTTCCATTTTGGTAGGACGAGTAGGGGGCCGTAGTCGTCTGCTTGATTCTATTGTCTTGTAGGACATTTTGAAATTCTTGATTGACATATTCTTGACCATTATCGCTGTGGATTTCTTTGGGTCGACCGATTGGAGCAACATCGGATAGGAAATTCTTGAGCGCTTGTGTTGTCTCATCCTTGGACCGCAAGAAGTAGAGGAACACCATACTCGAATATTCGTCAACAAAGTTCATTACGTACTTGTAGCCACCGCGAGCAATGGGATCGATTGGACCGCATAAGTCTGAATGCACTCTTTGTAATGGTTCTGTTGCATGAGGAATTCTTGTATCGTTGCATTTTGGAGTTCTTGTTTGCTTGCCCAGTGTACACGTCTTGCAGTGAGGAGGTCTTTCTTTGTCGGATATCTTCATGCCATTTGTCACTTCTTGGAGTTTCAACAGGTCTTCGTAATTCATGTGACCAAGAGCTTGATGCCATTGAGATAGAGATCTTGTAACTGCACACTTTGAGTAGGAGTCGACAGGGAGATAATACAGTGGTCCTTTCTCCACGAATTTCATGATGGATTCTCCCGCTCTCAGCTCAGAAGATTCCTTGTTGAACAGCACCATGGCTCCTGCATCAACGGCTACTCGGACAGAAAATAGACTTGTCTTGAACTTCGGAGCGAATAACGCGTTTCGCAGAACGATTCTGCATTCTTCACCATTCGAATCATTGGTTTTGAATTCTGCATCTCCACGCGCAACTGCGAGTTCATTGCTTCGTCTACCATCGGCCATTTCGATGAAGTGACTTGCAGCATCGAAATTCGAATCGTATCGAATAAAGCAGTCAGCTGAGTTAACGATATGAGTAGTAGCGCCACAGTCAATTAGCAGGGAATTGAAACAGGCTTCTTGTGACACCATGAAGCTGAATGTTGTTGATACAGTGTGATTTGAGCTTGCTTTCGGTTCTCCCTTCTGCTTCCCAAAACATACTTTCTCGACATGACCTTTCTTGTGACAATACCCACATGTCAGAGAATCTTTCTTCTTGCAGTTCCTTGCTGAATGACCTTGACCACCACATGAAAAGCATTTCGTCTTCTTTGAGTATTGATTCCCTTTTGCTTGTACTTGCATAACTGTATTGGAGACTGGTCGCATTGCTTCACTGCTAGCAAAATTTCTTAAAGATGCTTTGAATTCTGCGATCGTCTTCTTCTTGTCCAAATGGGCTTGAATCACGACAAAAGGCTTGTATTCTTGAGGTAGGCCTTTCAGGATCATTGCAATAACAAGATTGTCCGTGATTGTTTCTCCTGCTGCATTGAGACCAGTTGCCGCCCTTTCCGCTCTGATCATGTAATCTGTGACATCTTCTTCTGGTGACATGCGTAGTGTTGTAAGCTCCTCGTACAAGGTGAGTATTCTAGGCTTCTCCGTACTTTGGTAATAGTTTCGAAGAATTGCAAGCGCACCACGACCGTCGTTGTTAGCATCCACCACAACCAAATGAAGAGACCGCTCGTCAAGGCGCTGAACCAATTCAGCGAATGCGCGCTTGTTCTTCACGTCAAAGTCTTTGTCGTCTGCCACTCCAGGCTCGCAAGGTAAGATTGCTTTCTGTAACGCCGGCTCGATTGTGTATAAGTAGTTCAGGAATCTTGTTTCCCATATAGTGTACGCCTCTGCCAAACCATTGAAAATAATTTGCCTCCAATTCGCGTCGTTGCCGCTGGGCCCATAACCTATTGAGGTTTTCATAGAGAAGGCGTCTCGTGCGTGCGCAGTTGTACTGTATTTCACCAGGATAGCACATGTCATGCATGCAGCAAGCATTTATATGGGAGAGTACATCTCAACAACGTATTAGACCGTGACCAGAAAAATCAGTACACGACAGTGTTTGATATCTTGGAAACAACAATAACTAGATGAACAATGAATGTACATGAATATCTATGAAAGGACTCTACTTGGGATGAAATTATAGTAACATGATGATAATGAAAAATAAAATGTAGTTGTCAAATACATGAACTTGAAATAAAATAACCTGAACAAGGATTGATAACTCAACAAAAACAACTAGAAGCTATTCGTAAACTCAAGAATGATTCCGAAGAACTAAAAAATTTAAAAAAACTTTCAGAGGAAACAAAAAACAAAATTGCTAACATAGCTGTTGGGGAAACCTTGAGGAGCGGAGCTCCGTCTGATAGTAAACATAATGAAAATAAAAATAATGAAAAAACAGGCGTAGCCATAGAACCTACGGTTCGTTCAATTGAAGAAATAAGAGGTAATGGCGTCAGCAGCAACCTTCGGTCTAACCAGCAAAGCTGTAGCGGAGCTGGTCTAGCAAAATTCTAAAAATCATATTTTAGTAAAATTTTTTAGTAATTTTTTTAGTAAAATTTTTTTCTGTGTGTGAGAAAAACAAAAAGTCAAATTATTTTTTATAAAAATGTCTTCGCTTATCGAAAATAAATTTAGATTAGACGATCCTCCGTTCGTCAGTTATAATCAAAAAAAGAATGACTATATAAGAATTGCTATGAATCCCGGATCTTCCAGTAGAGTAAATACTGGGGGAGATTTAATCTTTGAAGTTGATAATCAGCAGAGTTATTTATATTTACCTGATTCATTTTTACACTGTGAATATTCTTTATATAGTGATGCTAATTTTACAACACCATTACAAGATACCGATAATATTACACTAGAGAATAATTTTTTCCCAAGTTTATTTACACAAATGCGTTTAGATGTTGCAACTCAAAATATAGAAACAATAAGTGATTCTCCAGGTGTAATTGATACAATGCTTAGATTTATAACAATTGGTGAAAATAATAAAAAGCATGAAATCGAAGGTTGGTTTCCTGATACTAATGATGGTATAATTGTTGATGATTTAACTCACGCTGGAACAGATGCCGCAGGAATTGCGAAAGATGTAGAAAATATTGCAAAACATTTAAATAAAACAAATAATTATGCATATAAAGAAAGACGTGAATTTAACAAGAAAAGTAAACAGACAGTAAATTGGTCATTGTCTCCATTATTCGGATATTTAGATTATGATAAAATATCATATCAATTAAAATTTAAATTAATAATTCATCGTACAGCAAATAATGAATTAATCTTTTTTGGTAAAACTGGAAAAAAAGCATATTTAAAAATTGATAGACTTGAATGGTGGATTAAGCATATTACTCCTAGTTTAGAGGTTGAAACAGCTATTGCAAAAAGATTAAATACTAACAAACCAATTCCAGTTAATTTTCTAAAGCGTACTGCTAGTTCAGTAACTTTTTCCGAACAAAGATTTAACTGGCATTTTACTAGAACTGCGAATACTCCAAGATATTTATTACAAACATTTCAAAGAAATAATTCTCCAAGTTTTGATAAGAACAATAATATTTTTCATATTAATACAATTCGAAGTTTACAAGTTTCATTAAATCAAACTCGATATCCAATTGATCCATTAAGATTCGATGATACCAATAATCAATTTATGGAAGGATATGATTCTTATAGAAATCTTTGTATAGAATTTGGAGTTGAACCACAATTAACTCCTGGAGATTGGAGACATTTATATCCAATTTTCTGTTTCGATTTAAGTGCACAATCTGAAGATATTATTAAAAATGGTTGTGTTGTAACAATTAATATTGAAAAAAAAGATTCCACAACTTCATTGATGGCTTATGGTTTATTGCTAGAAGATACAAAATATTCTATTGAAGTTCTTAATGGGAAGATGACTAGGATCGGATAAAAAAGCCAGAGGAGCTTCGCTCCGATAGGTTAGTAACCTGAGGTCCTTTGGTCCGATAGGCTAAAGCCCAAGACTTCGTCGTTTAATTAATTTAATTTTTTTGATAACTTAAAAATTTTTCATAACTAGAATAGATTAAAAAATTCTTAACTTAAAAATTTTTTCATAACTAGAATAGATTAAAAAAAATTCTTAACTTAAAATTTTTTCATGACTAGAATAGATTTAAATTTTTGATAACTTAAAATTTTTTTATTAAAAATGTCGCAAGCGAAAAGTAATATTAATAATAAAACTGTTGAATTAAAATTACGTAATATTGTTGACAAAAATACCCCTAAAACTATTACGATTAACAAAAAGAAGTATTACATAAGTAAACCAATGATAGAGAATATTCAATTACAAGAAGAAAAGAATGGCGGGATTCTCCCATTAATTCCCCTAATAATAGGTGGCATAGCAGCTGCAGGAAGTGTTGCAGGCGGAACAGCTGGTATTGTCCAAGCAGTAAATAAAAATAAATCAGAGAAGGCAGCATTAGAAGAACAAAAACGTCATAACAGAGAGTTAGAGAAAGTTGCTAGGGGAGAAGGGACATCGGAGATGTCTTCCAGGGCTTCGCCCGAAGGAAAAGGAATAGTAGATAATTTTATCAGTAAATTAAAATTAGTTGATGAAGGAAAACGAGTTCTTAAAAATATTCTCCACAATGTTGATGATTTAATTGAAATTAAAGAAACTAAAGATGGTTCTGGAATATATCTAAGTCCTAGTATGATTCGGTAATAACCTCAGGACCTTTGGTTCTTTTCGGTAAAACTTTTATTTTATCTTTTAAAAGTTTTTTATCTTTAAAAATGGATTCCGCAAATTCCACAAATTCAGAAAATTTAATTAAATTAAAAATTGCTAATTTAGATTTATTAAATTATCTATTAAACAAAAATAAAAACTCAAACTGTCAGCATATTGGAGGTGACAAGAACAAAGCTCCACACCACTTCGGTGGTGATATACAAAAAACATTAGAAAACTTTCCTGGATTTATTTGGAGTAAATATTCGAAAGAAAAACATCTTCCTGGTCATTCATATACTGGGCCAGGAACTCGATTAGATATAAGACTAGATGAGAATAATAATCCGAAACCAGGTGAAGAACCAATAAATAGAGTAGATGCCGCCGCTTACAGGCATGATTTAGCTTATCGAAATCATGATCTAAGTTCTCGTCATGCAGCTGATAAGAAGATGATTCAAGAATTAGATAGTATTCAGAATCCTACATTTAGAGAAAAAATTGAAAGAATGTTTGTTAAGAAAGCTTTACAAGCTAAAATATTATTCGGTCAGGGTTTAAATGAAACGACAGCAAAGCTGTCTGAGAGCAACGCTCGAACTAATAACTCTGAGAGCAACGCTCGAACTAATAACTCTGAGAGCAACGCTCGAACTAATAACTCTGAGAGCAACGCTCGAACCTACGCGTCTGAAATTCATAAAGAATACAGAAGGCCTAAATATTTATTGAAAGTAAAAGTATTTAATAAAGATGATATTTGGAGTGCTGATCTTATTCATATGCCGAATGAAAGGGACTACAAATACGCATTGACCGTTATAGATTTATATACACGATACGCTTGGGTAAAGCCTTTAAAAAATAAAAGTGGTCTATCAGTTAAATATGCGTTTGAAGGAATCTTTAAAGAAAGTAATAGAAAGCCAAAAAAATTGTTTGTTGATAAAGGGTCGGAATTTTATAACAGAAACGTTCAGCCACTATTTGAAACTGTTTATTCAACTGAAAATGCAGGGAAGGCCGTAGTGATAGAAAGATTCAATCGGACGTTAAAAAATAAATTATTCAAGAAATTTACTGAGCAAAGAAATCAGAAATGGTTGAAGATATTACCAGGAGTTGTAGAAGAGTACAATAATAAAGTTCATTCTGGTATTGAAGAAACTCCAAAGAATGCTTCTGACGACCCTGATTTAATACGAAAGAAAATATTCGAGAATAATTATTCGAATGAGAGTAAACCGAATTTGCAGAAACTTAAGCCGAAATTTAAAATTGGAGATAGAGTTAGAATATTTAAATATAAGAACAAATTTGAAAAAGGCTTTGTTGGCTATTGGACTAAAGAAATATTTGAAGTTTGCAAAATAAATCAAAGTTATCCGATTACTTATGAAATTAAAGATTTAGATAATGAGGATATCAGAGGCCGTTTTTATCAAAATGAATTACAGAAAACAGAGCTTTAACCTTTAGGTGGCGCTTTAGCTAGCTTCGCTTGAGTTATAGATTGTTTAACTCTAACATAATATCTAGAAATGGTACTCCTTTTTGTAATTTAAATAAAACATAAAGACATAATTGTCCACAATAAGTAGTGCCTGGTGTTTGAATTTGAAACGTATTGTATGTTGCCGTTCCAAGTAATTCTTTTACTTCATTTGTAGGGGGCAAACCGTATGAATCGATCCAATAGTTCTCAGCCTCCGGGCGATCAAAATAATAGTTTTGCTGATGATTTTTAACGCCTGCTGACCAATGTACGCCGTTTTGGTCTGAAGTGTGAAGATTCGTTATGAAATTTACAGTTATTGATGGAACTTTATTCCGGGAACTGAAGGTTCCTGTTGGCCTATTTTTTAGGAATTGTAATTCATCCCTCATCAATATGTGAAAATTCTTTATTCCTAATCGATTAGCAATCTTATTTAAATCGAAATTCGTTGTTGTCTGTGTTCCATATAATTTCAAAAACTCATTTATGTTGCTCATTTTATAATAAAAAAATTTCTTAAGGGACCCCTAGAAGACAGGGGGGATTGATTTAAAACTGTTCTCTAATGATGTCTTTCCTTACTACTTAGTCAGAAGGGGGTATTGATTTAAAACATTTTTATAATGATGACTTTCCTTACTACTTGGGGGGGGGTATTGATTTAAAACTGGTCTCTAATGATGTCTTTCTTTACTACTTATTCGATTTTGAAATTATTTAATTTAATCTAAATTTAAACGTTACATTGTTGCATTGTGTTAGTGTTTAACTACATAGAGTTGGTGTTTCGCTCATCTTTTAACAATAGTAATTCATTACTCATCAATATGTGAAAATTCTTTACTCCCAATTGCTTAGCAATCTCATTTAAATCGAAATTTAATGTGGTTTTGTTTGCTGTATATTTTTAGAATGTCTCTAATGTTTCTCATTTTTATAAAAGATACAATGTTTCTATTATATTCCCGTAAATGAGAAATTAAAAACAACACATGGATATTTCAATATGTATATTTACAAAAATGCAACCACACAAGTCTACAAATATTGATGTCCACACCGTGGACAAGGAATTTTTGTTCTCCAGTAAAAGAAAATAAAATCAGCTACTACTATTCAACTTCCTTAAAACAATCGGTTATTAATTATAATATTACAAATTGCATTAACAAAATGTCCACACCGTGGACAAGGAATTTTTGTTCTCCAGTAAAAGAAAATAAAATCAGCTACTACTATTCAACTTCCTTAAAACAATCGGTTATTAACTATAATATTACAAATTGCATTAACAAAATGTCCACACCGTGGACAAGGAATTTTTGTTCTCCAGTAAAAGAAAATAAAATCAGCTACTACTATTCAACTTCCTTAAAACAATCGGTTATTAACTATAATATTACAAATTGCATTAACAAAATGTCCACACCGTGGACAAGGAATTTTCGTTCTCCAGTAAAAGAAAATAAAATCAGCTACTACTACTTTTAAGTTCTTTTAAGCTTCTTTCCAAAAGCTTTCTTATTTCCGAAGACAATCTTCTAACAATGATAAATTCGATTTCAAAAAACGTAAGGGTACATTTAGTCTACAAATCTTTGGAAAAATAGATGCCATCTTACCTAATTTAATTGCAAATGCAATTTCAGGCCTTGAATAAGAAATGTTATTAGTTTGCAATAAATGTTGAAAGTATGCCTTATCCTTTTCACACAGTTCCAGTAAATAATTCGCGTGTTTTCCCAGGTAGATTTTCATCATTATGTTAATAACGTTATTTTTCTTCTCCATCACATAAAGAGTATTTAAATTTGCAATGGCTTCAGCAGTATCTCCTGAAGGCTCAACAAAGTCTTCTAAGGAATCCACAAATTCATATCGGGTAGATAAAGACGTCGATAATTGATGATGAAGGTCGTCAATCTTTCCGTCCCTTTCTCTTTCTTTCTTTTCTTTCACGAGTAAGCGTTTTGCTTTTCTTCTCCGTTTTCTTTCCTTATCAAAAAATGTAGGGTCAAAAATAATCGGAAATTTCTCCATTTGTTCAATGATGAAAGTGTTATATTCTTCCTTCTTATCATTGGAAATATATCGTTTTGAAATTTTTGTAAATAACTCCGGAAACGTAGCAATAATGTTTGACTGCTCTTCGATAACTTCTTGTGTTGACATGACTGATCACAGCGCAGCACACGATACAATGACAGACGAGAGAGATAAATGAAAACAGTACAGCTGGCAGATATCTTAACGTCATACGGGTGTGCTGACGCACTAACAAGAATTTAAAACAACTCGCCTAACGTACAATTAAAATGTCATTGTTTCACAGAGTAGTAGCAGCTGTTTGTTCTTTCATACATTGTTTCCTTTCAAATGTTTGAGTTGGAGGACACAGCTCCTTACACTGAAATGCATTTTATTCTTAAATGCGGGAAGCAGATGTTCTCTACAATTGAGTGTTTATCTGAGTGCAAATTGTAAGAACGCCAGGAGCGGTCATGATTTGAGCAAGAAAATGATCATAATCACAAATTTGAGATTCTTAACTTTTATGATTTTCGGTGTCCTAGAACGGTCATGATTTTGGGGGCGGGTGAAAATCGAACCGAAGGTTCTAGGGCTTCGCCCGATTGTAATTCTCAAATTTTGAGATTTTGAAAAATTTGAAAAATTGGGTATTTTTAAAAACGCCCAAATCGGAGCGAAGCTCCTCTGGCTTTAGCCGATTTATGAATTTAGGTCTTCATAACCTGAAAAAGGGTTCAAATTCATGAATGTATGTCGTTTTTAAAAATACCATTTTTTGAAAAAATGGTACTTTTTGAATGGACTAAATTCATGAGTTTAGGTCTTAAAAACCTGAAAAAAGGGTCTAAATTCATGAATTTATGTCGTTTTTAAAGATACTAATTTTTTTGATTTTATGGTGTCCTGGAACGGTCTTTTATCCATTACTGACTGTACCAGACCCTAATGCCCTCACCATCAAGCGTCTTCGTCAATGTTGCTGTTAATGATGAGCGTTGGTCAATTTTGGTGGAAATTCCTGTTATTAAAAATATCATTTTGTTACCACAACTCGTGGTTGTGTTATCACAAGTGTTCAAAAGAAATTAAATTTGCTATTTGATTTCCTGGAGCCAAACGGTCAACGTCTCGTTCATAACCATTTTTTGAAACTCCTCAAATTTATTCTTCACTAACTCAATGCCATGAACGGCTAAGGAACGTTTGTGTAAATAGAGACAAATCATCTTTCCAAATTTGCATGAGGATTTTTTCAATTAAGGATAGCGCCGTGACATTACATTTGCTAGTGAAGCGGTCATTGCCTCACTCACAACTTTTATTGTTTGTTGCTCATTGCGAAATACCTCAACCCGATGTTGACATTGTATAATTCATTCTTATCACTGTACTTCTAATAGCTTGCTCTGGCTTCTATTCTACGAAGGTCCGGTCCAGCTTTAGATTTACGGAAAGGCCCTGGGACAAGGGATCGAGTCATCCAGGTTACAAATATATCATCACCCCTCACCCAACTCGAGAAAAGTGGTATTATTAGTGACTTCGAGTGCTGACTTAGCTCTTGTGTAAGTAAAGGCTGATGTGAATATACGAAAATTCTGAAATTCTTCTTCATTGTTGTAGTTCTTAAAATGATTTGCAACACCGAATTTTGTCTCCGTGCAATTCATAAGAGCATGGATTGAAAGATGAGTAGTGTTAGAAAATATAGATAATGTTGGTTCTCTGAAAATTTACTCAAACATATGAGCTGAGCACCGCATGTTGTCTTCTTGTCCACCGCAGATATGAAGAAACGCCAGGAGACTAGCCATCTCTTTCCATTGATAGTCCATTTACAGTCCATGTTTGACTGAAACAAGGCTTCCAATTAAATCCTTTTTGACTGACGATGGAACCTTTGTTTCCATTCTGTAACTGTTTTTGGCAATGTGTTGAATTTGGTGTTGTTTGTCATGGGATTGTTGTTCAGTTTCTGTGCATGTTTTGAAAGTTGGTATCCGTGTCAAATTGGGGTGGGTTGCAGTTCTTGTCGCAATTTAAAGTGAATTAGTTTAATGATGGCAGTTTTCTTAGAATTGTTTCTTGCATACACCCCATCTGCTTGGGGATGGCTTCACGGACTCCTCACAATCGGACGTTTGCCAAGCCAGGAACAACGAATCGGGAATACGGGATCAACAAGTGTTTTCCCTGTCAGAATGATTCGTAAATCTATTGAAACTTTTTCCATTGTTGTAATCCTTGCAATAGTTGGCGATGCCGTTACTCTTTATTCTTTCTTCTTTTTTTTACCCTTTCGTGTTCAGCTAACTTAGCAACGCACCCCCCTCCTGTCTTCTTATCCACCGCAGATATGAAGAAACGCCAGGAGACTAGCGATCTCTTTCCATTGATTGTCCATTTTCCATGTTCGACTGAAACAAGGCTTCCCATTAAATTTTTTTTGACTGACGATGGAACCTTTGTTTCCATTCTGTAACTGTTTTTGGCAATGTGTCGAATTTGGTGTTGTTTATTTGGGATTGTTGTTCTGTTTCATTTTACCAAATGAATAATCATTAATCCTATGACCGGAGTCATCTTTCTGAAAGGATTTCTTTCTGTAGCTAGAGCCGCCCAATATACACTTCCTGATAGCAATCATGTGTCCCTCAGGTTAGATGAAATTTTAATCCTTCTGATTGCCTTTAAATATTACAAACCGAGCTCTCTCTGAATCTACTAAACCCTTTTGAGAATGCGTTTAGAGATCTCATCCTCATACGTCATCGTCATACTCCGACGTGCGAGATTTGCGCTTTTCATATCCACCGTTTCCATCAAACTCGCCATGGTATGAAGAAAGTCTGTGACGCACGTCTCTCCCCATAATTGAATCACACGATCCTCTTGCATATGTTCCAATCCTTTGGCCCATTTCACATAATAACCCACCACAACCGCTGTATGAATCTGTGTCAATGGACAAATTATACTCTCAATATCTGCATACACCACACAAATAGGCGAGGTCGTTTTGGAGAAGTCACTGAATTTCAAACAAATATTCTCTGGCATCTTCAATTGTTGTGTGTTCACTTTACAACTGTTCATTTGATGGACTTGGCATTGTTCACGTGCTGCATCACTCGCATTCGCACAAGGATAGGAAAAGGTTGTTAAACATAGTTCACAGCTCCAGTAATGACGGTAAGTCACCCGTTTCTGAGACGGAGAGTAATGCGTACGAATAAATGCATCAAAATTAATGATGGGGAGGAAATGGACCGTCAATCGATCATCATGTTCAATATCAGTCAACATCACCAAATGGACAATACGTGTCTGTGGATTGCATTGCCAAGTATGATCATACAAGACACCCTTGAATGAATGACCTTTGTGAGCATAAACACGTACGACAATATCATTCTTCTTCTCAAATGCTTGGAGTTTAGGGACGGGGAAACCCATCCTCTGTCATATCAGAAAAGTCAAGTTGATAACATAAATTCACATCGAGAGCACGGAATAAATTGAGTCGACGTACCGCAGCTCTTCTATCCTGATACGCTAAACTGAAGAGAACTGCATCTCGGAAACATTCTTTCTGACGCATCTCATCGGAAAAGACACGGATCGAGTGGCAATTCACAATGGATATAGGAATACGAATAGATCCACCTCCACGCAAGGCTGGTGCTCGACTTAATCGCACTTCCAGTGACACGATTCGTTTCAATGTCAGACCTGAGCTTTCACGGGTAAATAAATCCATATACTGCATAATCTGTTGTCGCAATTCATCAAACCACACTTGAAAATTTAAATGTTGAATACTTTCACGACGAAATGGATCCATTGTCGCATGCACATCTTCCACCACCTCTTCATCATACTCATTAACCAGGACATGTTCAAAGATCAAATTCATTTGTGTCACGACCACCACTTCATATTCTTCATTCTCTGTCACAATGACTTGATACAACTGTGCATACAATTCATTCAAAAATGAATGAATATCTACCATCTCCTCCTCTGGACTAAACGGTACCACTACACCCGCATCCTGAAAGTAATGTTGACGTCGTTCACGAATCCTACCACTTTGCACATCCTGTTGTTGATTTTGCATATCCACATCTAGTAGAACCATACATAAATGTTCAGGAAATAGATCACTACGTAGGTCCTCACCACATACACGACGGTAGTGATAACAAGTAGTATGTGTTGTATGATACAACCGTCTTGAAATCAGTTGTCGACATGTATGACACGTCACCCATCCTAATCCACGTACTGTATAAGGACATTGATGATGTGTTCCCATAGGATACCATACTGTACAATAACCACAGTAGAAACGTTGAATTTCACTCACTCCATGAGCAATACATTGCGCTGGAGTCTCAAAGACTTGACCACAAAATTCACACTGACACCCATCCATTACTTCCACTCCCTCCCCTTCCATCTTTATATACTACACCCCAGTGGACCGAGTGGACCGAAAATAATCAATGACGATGATGATGTATGTTTTTATTATTCCGGAGAGGAAAACAAGGAGGTTTCAAGTTCCTGCATAATGTCTGTTGATTCTTCGTCGGCATCCTGCTGCTGCTGCTGTTGCTCTTCCTCATCCAATTAGGTGGTGGCGGTGGCGGCAATCATGGGGAGAGGTGGTGATGATGAGGATAATGAGGAGGATGGCGATGATGAAGGTGGGGCTGGACATGCCCATTGCGAGCCTTGATGTGGACGAATCGGAGGTTGGTAACTCAAAGCAACCACAGTTTGGCGTGTAAAGTACCGGCAGTCAATCTTGACACGTTTGCGTTGACTATGACGCAGGTAATTCGGCATCACACACAGCAATGTCCGATTAAAGAAGACGTGGCCATCACTATAACATTGGAGTTGGCGATACTCTAGACATGCATTTTGATACAGATGGATACTCATATGGTGCTGGAATCGATGGCGAAAGGATGTATTCGGGTGAGGCTCCATAAACCGGTCCATTTGACACTCGATCAATACTCAATACGGGTGGTAGTACGCCTGCAGGATATCACGGAATATATCGCTCATCACTAGCATCCATTCGCGGTGCCATTGCTGACGCGTCTCGTCCGACATCCAGCGAGCACCAAAAGCCACATACTGACGTTTCACCGCCTCCAGAAACTCGTTCACATTCACGTTCATGGGCTCATTGCGATGGTAAGCATGCTGTGTACCCGGATCATCCTTGTCGTCATCACTTACACCTGAATCACCTGGCATCAATCCACGATCGACATTATACAAGTTCATTGCAATCATTAAGTCACGGGTCACCACCGTCTCCATATCCGCATACGGACGCAACGTATTCGGAATCACACGGAGACGGGCGCTGCAGCACCGAAAATGTCACGTACACGCCAACCTTGGAAACTATGCATGGGTGTCACATGGTTGTTGAACAGATCCACTGTACTTGATGCCAATACACGACTATGGTCTTCCAAATGCAGAATTGTCACGCCGACAAACTCCTCCAAAAATATACGAGCTTGATGGCATTCACCTTCCACGCGGACATCAGAGTCAAATAATGTCATGTGCACTGTCTTGTTATCCTCTTGATCCAACCAGATATCAAAACGCGATTGAACAGTGTCACGCAAGGCACGTTTCCTTTGGTGCCGGTAAGTTATCTTCAGAGTGGCGTCGTTGAGGATGATGTCGTTGATGATGAAGTCGCTGCTTTTATACTAGCTGGTGGATACGCTGGAGCCGTTTCATAAACTGTATAGTCAAAGAAGTCCACGACGGCTCAATACCTTGCAGGCTGCTCTATACACTGGCGCACTTACACACATACTACATGCATCATTAGAGTCCAAGGCCAACTCCAATGCTTGGAGCACGTCCGTCATCGAATGTTTCACACCGCGAAGTGGTAATGTCATTGTACAGAAAAACATACACCAACATCACTTTTTTACCTAGTCCTGTCGATAATTTGAAACACGATTCCTATACTTGTTGACACTGTGCCATACCTCTTCCCCCTCAAAGGTCAAATCGTCCAGGAACATGAAGTACACGTCCCAACCACCACCACCATAACATCCACGAGGCATCTCCACCACATGAACACGACTCCCCAAGTACTTCATCAGGCGATTGCCCACCACGACATGGACACCACCACCCAAAGGTAAGACATGACGCGAGGCAGGACACACTTCCACAGCCAATCTTAACGAGTCGCGAGACATCACTAATACACGCACCATCGTCGCAGACTTTCACAGAACAAATGACAGAAAGCAGCCACCCTACACTGTCACAGACATACAGGGGATCGACCCTTGGACCGTACAGCCCCTTGGACCGTTCACATCTCGGGAGCTCGATGGATCCGCTCAAAAAAGCTCTCAATTGTGTAGTACCGCTCAGACCCATGGAATGATCACAAAAAGCCCCTTATCAAGCCTACTACTAGACGTGACAAGTATATTTCCTATTGCACGATACATCTCAGGTAAATTTTACGTGAGTTTGGGGATGCGTTTTATACATGGTAATAAGCATTTCCCACAGTTTTTCCTGCTGAGTTTGGGGTGCGCATTATGCACGGAAAAATACGGTATGCCAAAATGCTTCACCACAATAGCCTTCCTTCCAAATGACAGATGATGCTGAAATTCTCTCCATTGTTGTAGTTCTTTAAATGATTTTCAACACCGAACTTTGTCTCCGTGCAGTGCATAAGAGCATGGATTGCAAGATGAGAAGAGTTGGGGAATCGAAAATGTTGGGAAATGTCCGAAAATTCACTCAAACGTATGAGCTGAGCACCGCATTTGCTACACCTTCATCACCTGACGACTGAACTCGTATCTACCCGCAGGTGTGACGAAGCGCTAGGAGACTAGCCATCTCTTCTGTCCTCCAATTATCCATTCACAGTTTACGTGAACTGAATGGATCAATGTCTCCTATTAAATCCTTTCTGACTGACGATGGAGCCTTTCTTTCCATTCTGCGAATGTTTGTGGCAATGTGTCGAATTTCGTGTTGTTTGTTTTGGGATTGTTGTTCTGTTTTATTTTACCAAATGAATAAGCATTAATCCTATGACCGGAGTCATCTTTCTGAAAGGATTTCTTTCTGTATAGTCCGGGAGCTAGCGTGAACTTGTGCAGGGAACGAGGTAGTACATAAAACTTTCACATAGCATAGTACATCTCTAACCGACTGCAAAACTTCGCGTCTGCCGGATCAGATCATTTGCTTTTCAGAAATAGAGAGGATAACAAAATCCTATGTATTTCCAATGGTAAAATTGTGACATTTAAGGTGTTGACTCCATTTTTTCGAATTCTTGCTCATAAAAGTTACACAAATTGGTATTTTGTTGAACTGGTTGTTATAGAAATCATCTACAGATCATGATCTTTCAAATGAGTCATCATTCAGTGACAGAGGATGAAGTAAAGTGTACAAACAGACACTTTTCGTTGCTGTAACTGCAAATTTTAACATAGAAATTTCAGGAAAATTGTTGATATACTCTAACGAAATACCTGAATAAAATTAAAATCTCGATAAATTAATGCCTGATATTACAATACTTGAAAGGAAAAATACTGAAATCATTTCATTCTCAATAGTGGGGAATTTAGTGCGCTACTTCAAGCTACTGCTGTCTAGAAATGTCCATCCTACATCGAAATTCAACATCACACAACCCAAAATCTTTAATCCATTTACCAGCAGAACTAGCTGCTTATTAGAAAATTGCTTGCCTTCTACTACGCTAGAAAAAGGCATTTTATCCATCCCAAAATTGGAGATCTCAAAGTCAAGGCGTTTCTGACGAAATTGTTAACTACTTTTGCTTCTTTTTAGATGCGTTTTTGTCTAGGCTCCTGTACGATAATCGATTTGATACCTGACTGTATTCAATAGTAAAATCAACTTAGTCATTTTAGGCTCAAGTATTATGTGGCGGTTTAGTTGCTGTCAGTGTTGCCACAGCGGCGGAATTTTCCGCCGCGGCGGAATCGGCGGAAATCTTGAGGTGGTGGCGGAATTCTTGGAATTTGAGATTTCCGCCGGTCCTATTTTTTGATCATTCGGCGCAGGCTTAATTATCCTACAGGTAGCAAACGCAGATGCGGATTTTCAGCTTCTTGTCCGTGTCAACTTGCATGATGTTCTTACAGTATTGGAATGTTTCAATCTCAGATACTCGCTTCACACCTCGTCATGATTTAGCGATTTAACCATTAGATTTTCAATCTCTCTGAAATTACTTCTAAAATCAAAATTTCTTAATGTTGTCTAGACTATGTCATATGTGTTAACGAATCAAAGGCTGAGAGATCCTCGATGAACACATACTTGTGCTTAATTTGATACAATTGATCAAAATACGTACTTATCATAGTACACTGTAATTCCTTTGCTCAAGGATACTGATTCTTAGAGATCAGAACACTGATAGTCCGTTTCTTTTCAAAATTTAATGTTGCCACTACAGCCTTTCGACCATAATCATCACTCAGTCTGAGTATTAACGTAATTCTCTCTTTTTTGTTTTAAGCTTTATATTCGCTTTTAAGCAGCATGTTGCGATTGCAATATTTGATCCTTTTGTTAAGATAGATGTTATATTTTAATACATGTTTTTTCTAATTGACATGTACCGTGCACGTAGGGTGCTACCAAGGAGAACCGAAAATTATATAAGTCATTAAAGTGATAAAACCTCTGTTCAACATATTGTCTAGCCTCTCTTATTAATTGAATGGTCCCATATGTAGGCCTACGTAACTCAGCATTGTTTTGTGCTATTTTTTCAAATTGAATTACTTGATCAGTGAATAGGTAGAGTTGCAATTGAAGCATATGTGATGCGCATTAAACTCACTGCTTTGGAATCCATTACTGAATTAATGATGATAAGGTACCTATGATGGGAGGCATGGGAAACAAAAGAAAAGTCAGGTTACTCAATTTAGTATGCATCATTATTTACATAGGCGAAATTGCGTGATGTACGTGCGTGTGACTGCAAATCGATCCCCAAAATTGCTTTATCTATCTTTAATAAAGCGATTCATACATAGGTCTAGGAATCGGCACACCTAGACCGTCGCGGCGGAATTCTTTCCAGTTGGCCGCTGTGGCAACACTGGTTGCTGTGTAACTAACATGATGAATCCGTGCTGTATTTTCTCTCATAGGTTTCACTTTCGATCCGATGGGATTGGAAGATATAGGTGATATGTTTTCAATGCATTATTATCGGTGTCTTCATAACAAATGCGAAAACGACTTGAAATGAAAATTCCGCACATTTTTAAGCTCAAATCATAATATTGTTTAGTTCTTAAGAGCCGGAAATTGATGTAATGTAATGTATTTGGTGAATCTGGCAATATTAACAGGCAGGGGGTAGTTGCAAGAAAGTCTGATAGCACTAACAGCGACTATATTAGCGGCAGTTTTCGAAAATTGCGTTTCACCAAAGCCCACAACAATTCTGATAAGAAAATTCTGTTAGCTTCTCAGAATTTGCATTTCAAGAAAATCCTGATGCGAAAATCTTGTTAGTGCTACAAAATATGCACTTCATGAAATTCTGTTAGCGACTCTGTTAGATGAAATCACTAACACTGCCTCTCACCACTTTTACGGAAGATATTAGAGATTCTATTGGTTAAAAGATTGTGGTGTATAGGTATAAAAGTTGCATAAAAGTCGGCCACATTCCTCTGTTTCTTTCATTTTTAAGAAAATGTGGAGAGTTATGTTTGATACCGCGGAAGAAATTCAATCAAGACGTTTCCGAGGTCGCTTAGATCCTTTTGAAGAGTTGGAAGACGGGGAACTTTTTGAACGTTACCGCTTTTGCAAGGAGCATGTTTGGGAGCTCAGTCAGAAGTTTTCTCCTTATCTCGAACGGCAAACTCAACGTTCGTTAAGTTTAAGCGTAGAGCTACAAACTTGTGTTGCACTGCGCTTCTTTGCTCAAGGAGGATTTCTCTGCCTCATCGGGGACATTCATGGCATTTCTCGGAGCAGTACAAGTCGCTGTATACATAGCGTGGCCAATGTTCTGTGTAATCTACATATTGAATTCATCAAATGGCCAACACCCGAAGAATTTCGCCTGAGTCAAGAAGCATTTTATTCTTACTCTAGCTTTCCAAAGGTGGTTGGTGCTGTTGATGGCTGCCATATTCGAATCAAATCTCCCTCGAATCCATTCAAAGAAGCCGCATTTGTCCACCGGAAAGGGCATCATACGATCAATTGTCATTTTGTTTGCGATTTGAGTATGAAAATTTTTGACATGAGCTCTGTTTGGCCTGGATCCACCCATGATTCATTCATGTTGAGCCATTCCCAGAGCTTCAGCAAGAAGACATGTTTCGCTGATGGTTGGCTGCTGGGAGATTCAGCACACCCTCAATCAACATGGTTGATGTCACCTCTGGATCATCCAGTCACGGAAGAGGAAGTGCGATACAACAAGGCTCATTGCAGAGCACGCTCAGCCATTGAGCGTTGCAATGGTCTACTCAAGTCGAGATTTCGATGCCTTAATCAAGAACTTAACTTCAGCCCAGACAGATGTTCGAAAATCATAATGGCCTGCGTGTGCTTGCACAATTTTGCATTAGAAAAACGTGTCTCGATTGAAATGGATGATGTGACAACGGAACCTGACACACCAAGTGGAAACCCTATGAATGAAATAGAGCAACTCGAGCAGGAAAATGGATTTCAATTGCGACGCAGACTTATCAATTTGAATTTCAGTCATGGAACTTTATTGTATTTCTGTGTTTTTATTGCATTTTTTGTGTTTTTGTTTTTGGAAAACATGTTCTATGTATTTACTTTCAGTTTTAGGTAGTTCAAATAGATTATTTTTTCAAACTCTTTATGTTGTGGCTTTGAGGCTGATTTAATTGTGCGTGTACATGTACTGTATGTATACGGCATTGCGTAGTTCGGTAATAAGAGCCAGTTAGCATTACTAAAAATATATCTAACGATATTTGAAAGTTTTGATTTTATCCTTGAATATTTGGTTTATCCTTCGCTGCTCGCAAACTTCGTACTAATAAATTGAAAAGAAAATTCAATCAAAATATCTGTATATTAGTTCATAGGAAATTCACTAGTAACGGTGATGTCAGGTAAAAGAAAACACTTTCACTGAATAGGATTATACTCATAGAAAGAAGGGACTACGTTAAAGTTTTCTTGTATGCAGGTATTCACTTGTTGCTGTTGTGGATGCAGAAGTTGGCGTTGCGACTGCTGCTGAGACTGGTGGAGATGCTCAGGTTGCTGTTGTGGATGCTGGAGTTGGCTTCGCGGCTGCTGCTGAGACTGGTGGGGATGCACCGATAATTGCTGATGTTGCAGATGACTGTAATGGTACTGTCGTCGCTCTTGCTCATGTTGAAGAAGCATGTTGTAGTAAGATGTCTTGACGTTGTACGCAGCAATTCTTGCTGTTGATTCTGCAGACATTATATTCAGCTTGGCATTCTCAATTTTGACCATTTCTGCATAGTAATCTCCTGTCTTCAAGGGTGCCTGACGAGGCTTATTGATGGAATTCGTTGTCTTACACGTAGGCTTGGTAGGAGGTACATTTTCATTCCCAGAAGAAGACGATGAGCACGATGTTGTGTCTTCAGCGTCCGATTCTCCTCCATCGCTATGTGAGGTCTCAGAATTTTGAAAATTATCCCCAGCTTGAACGCCACCAGGAATGCCGCTATACGATTCTTCAGGCAGTATGCGGAAAACTTTCAACTCCAGCTCACTCATAACTTCTTCCACGTCTTTCTTGGCTTCCATCCCCAGTTCACCGCCTCCAGTTGTCGAACGATCTTTCCTCTGAAATGCAACGTGATCGGCTGCCTTCTTCTTGACTTGACTCTTAAAAGCCTGCCACTTTTCCTTCACCGAATTCAGGCTTCTGGAACAGCCACCGGTGGAGTTCACTTGTCTCCAGATGCTTTATATAATGGCATTCTTATCAGCTTGTCTGACCGTTGAGTCATGCTTTGCCTGTAGTATCTCATCGTTTTCAACAAAAACGTTGATGATAGCATCCATCTCAACGGCTGAATAGTCCGGTTTACGGACTCGCTTCGTTGTACATGTAGGCCTATCAGCAAGCTTGGTTCTCTTCTTCGACTTCTTGGTAGCACCACTCTTCTTCGTACTTCTACCCTCATTTGTCTTCATGCTTACGTGATAATGAGGCTCTGTCTAGACACAGCGAGATTTTATACAACGAGGTTAGGCCTAACATGAGCTCACTAGTCACTACCTTCATCACGCTGTCTTGTCATTGGTTTTCAATCAGTTCAATCATCTTTGTCTAGACATGGACGACACTTCTTCTGTAGCACTGCATACACAATGCTGTCTTAACAGAGCAGCCATTGCACCTACCTTAGAACAGTGATAAATAGATCCGTTAAAAGTTACATCATTAAGCCTAGGCCTATAACAACTTAGGTTAGAGGAGGGCCTGAGCGCTACATGTAGATGTGTATGTACATTGTTCATGTATGTGTAGATCTTCATGCAGAGCTATATGCAGCTAATTATATAGCTTGATAGCATTACAAACCCACAGGGAGTAACGTCATACATTTTTTTGCGATGGAAATGATCAAATCGCCTCTATTCATGCCAATGACTATTCTTTTTCATGATATCATTCACAGAGTTATTTATAGAACGTCTACATTATCGGAATTCTACCCTGGTCATGTGACTTGTTTCAGACGGTCACTATCAGAGAAATCACTAACAGGATTTCAGCTTAACAGGGCTTTCGTGAAACGCAAAAGGCACCCTCTAATAGTGATGCTCTTTTACTATCACTAACAGCTGTTTCGTAACAGACTTTCTTGCAACTCCCCCCTGGATTATTTTAAATGCGGCATTACATAGAAATCAGCAATACCATGGAAAGTCTACTATTGCCTACTTCTATGGAGCATTGTCGGGTGAAGAGCTCTATGTCGGAATGCATAGAAGTTCTTACATCCACGATGTCAACGTTCAGCACACATGAATTGTGAAAGAAACCCAGATATTGATATATTTAATATTTATTGGTTTAATCCACTTCGAACGCTATCATTTGTATCCTCATGAAGTGTTTACTGTTCTCATAATTAAATACACGTAGGCCAGATAATCATCCCATATAGGGATTAGAGATAACAAGTCATCTAGACATATAAGTGGTGCAGTCTGCGTTAATTTGGAAACGAGGATGCGATAGACACTGTCCTCTCCATGAGTTTTTGAGAAATACCTAACTGCAGCTTTCTATACTGCCTAAGTGAACTGTGCAGTCTGACTTTGCATAACATTGTTGTCTGTAGAAATGTAGGCCTATGTGGAAATTGAATTGCCCAATTATATTCTATTTGATGCTTGGATAAGCATTTCCAGGTTTATATACTGTCTTCGTGAAGGTATCGAAATATGATTATCTTTCTATGCCCTTCTTGTTCAGCAGTGTAAATCATAAATATCATTGGCAATTGCTGGCTTAGCTTCTCAGGCGTTGTGCGTCCAGAATCTATGTTTGGCAAGGGGAAAGTTATTCTTGTCTACCTGCATTGGTGGAAATGCACAGTCAGTCTTAATCCACAGCAGTCGGAGAGGATGAACGCATCAAAATGTGTTATTGACATTTCATATGCCGTCATTGGTGATACACCTTAGTAGAAAACGAGCGAGGAAGTGACTTACTTCACCATGCATCAATTGTATCAGGGACACTCCGCTCATGAACATAGAAACCTACCAAATCAAAGAATAAAGCAAACTCCGCGAATGGTTTGTTTGTATGTAGGGAATGCTTTATACAAAAAAATTCAGAACAAATCTCGAAGTAGCTGGAAGAGCTATTAGCAGGATATTAGTTGACCTAGATGAAACTTTAACTTCAGTACCTTTCGAGAAGGCCTGGCGGGCGTTGAAACAATCGGGACTCGACTATGCGACAACGTGAAGTGCGCAAGACAAAACATTCAACAGCAGTGCTACTGAGACAATGAAAAGTTGACCATGCGAAGAGTTGAAGGGCTCCAATCAGCTGTCATGAAGCTTCTGTGCAATTCTTCGCATTCAAACAGACATACGGGAAAGATCTATATAGGTATCATTGATTTTGTTGCAGCCATTTCAGCGCACACAAATCGATTGGAGAATTCTATAACGTCAAGATATTAATGTACTTTATCGAAGTCACTCCAACCACGACTGGATTCATGCCACTTACATGTAATAAAGTGACGATTGACGATTTATGCAACCGCTCAGTCAGTTATTGGGACATCACTTTGCTATGTGGACATTCTTAAGGCCGGCTTACAATGCGTTGCGCGTCATGCATCTCATCACCGTCGTCCGCAATAGCGTGCTCTGATTGGTCAATATTTCACACAGCTGCGCTTCAACTCGTTAGACGGTTTCCAATCAGTGTCCGCTGCTTTACCGTTCCTTTTCTCCCTTACGACGTCGCGTGCATGCAGTGCCCATTTTGACTTCAAATATTGCAGTGGCATGAACGTCGAGCGTTCTTGTCGGAGGGAAAGGGGAAGATAATTCTGACGTCAAAGTTCACGCGACAGAGAAGACGGCAAAGCGACCTACGACCAATGGAAACCAGCCTTAACTGTAACCGAGAAGACACTTGACATCATTACTTTGGAAGACATTACATGAGCCTTCTCTGCTCTGCGCTCTACTTTTCATGAATTGGAATATTTATGGATGTATTGTACGATTACGTATTCATGGAAAAAGCATATTATTCAAATCCACGCGAGATTCTTTGGATACCCCTGAGTTGCACGTGAAAGTGATCCAAGGCATGTATACGGGAGCAACAGCGAAGGTGAGATCCAAGCAGGGCTCAAGTGGTGCGTTCGAGGTGAGTGTAGGACTCCACCAAGGATCTGTTTTAAGTCCGTTCCTCTTTGTCCTGGTCATGGACACGATTTCGCAAGCGCAGAGATCAATTCCACCATGGGAACCGGTGTACGCAGATGATATTGCACTTCTGGATAGTTCGAAGCCATCTCTGGAGAGGAGGTTGAACCAGTAGAATCACAACATCGAGCGATAAGGACTCGAAGTGAATGTTGATAAAATGGAGTACATGCCAACTGATGACCATGACGAATCGATGTTCCTACCATCAGGACAGGTAAAGATCAATCATTTCAATTACCTGGGATCTGTGATAAAAACAGCACCATCGAGAAAAGTCAATAGAAGGATCAAGCGACTTGAGGAAGCTGGAGAAGGCTTACAAGGTCACTGTATGACAAGGAGATGCCGACAAAATTGAAAGCAGATGTCTACACAACCATGGTGCGGTCAGTAATGCTGTTTGGAGACGAGTGTTGGGCAGTCCGCGTGAAAGATCGCCGCAATAAGGATGTGTATGTTGCGAAGCATTCTTGGGGTAACACGAAAAGATAGGATGAGAAATGAAGACATCCTCGGAGCACTCGCGATTCATCCGATTGACGGGATCGTGGTGGACCACATTGACGGAGACGTGGTGTGGAGACCTCACGAGCACCAGACCCAACTAGCATTGGGAAGGCCTGTGCCAAGGCCACGAAGCAGAGGGCGAACAAAGGAGGCGTGGGAGCATGGGAGCGACAAGTGCTAGAGGACATTAAGATCATTGGGTCCTCAACCGCGGATGCAATCGATCGCTCGAGATGGAAGAGGAAACTTAGGGTGTCCCGTCAGTGGGACACCCTACCTTTCAAGCTTAGCAAGGTATACGATTTATGTATTTAGACAAACCCTCTCTTTGGTTTTGCGGTCTGGTAAATGGTGAATGATTTCAATGATATAGTGAAGAAATGGACAACTTCACCAATAGCTCATTCATCTCCTTTGAGACGTTCCTTACATCCGAGCAAATGTTTGGCAGAGTCGTCGTTATTCTTTAATTCCTCGGGTCTTGTTTGTTGATTAGCTGAGTGTCACTGATATGTAGGCAGTTGATGCGTTGAAATTTATGTGGATTCTTTCGCTTTGCATTACCAACGTTTGCAAGGAAGAATTCGTTCAATACTCTCCTAGTCTACAACAAATGTCAGCAATGAATTTGCTGTAGACATCCGGCTTTGCAATCATTTTTACAGCCCCTGTGTCAATAATTTGAGGTATTTCTTTACTACTCATGGTGAATGATCAGTAACCCCGCTCCTTCGCTTTCCCAGCAGCGCCTTGCATTGCTGATGCCTCTTTATTCATTGAAAAAGATTTCGGCTGACCGCTGTCGCAATCGCTGTGTCTGTCGCCGGGCAATTGTCGGACAAATCCCTTATCAAAAGGTCTCCAAAGGACAGTATCCCCTCTTTAGCAAAATGCATAAACTATGAGAAAGCTGTTTAAGTTGATAGCCGTCCAATTCATTGGTTATAGCATCATGTTCGTCGCGATATTTCGTGGTAAACACTTTCATACTGAACTTAGCTTCAGGAAAATTCAACGTTAAGTAGAAACACAAGGATTCATTCTACCAGCTAGTGTCATGAGATGGAGGGCTTGTAAATATGGAAATAAAAAGAATGATGCGGTGACTATTTTGCAAGTAATTTTGATAATTGTACATTAATTAGTGTTCTATATCAAGAAATATTCAACAACAAATATAAATTTAAGCAAAGAAATTTATGATAATGAATAAAACGGGATCTTTTTAAAAAATCTTTAGAAAAAGTGCTCTATTTAAGAAATGCGGCAAGCATTCGTGATGAAGAGAGAAATCGTGTTGACCTTTATAAGGCGAAGATATCTATTTGTCATTGAAATTGCGTTGAGAATCACTCGTGATGGGTGAGGTCAGACAGCAGTAGTCTCAGAATACGCAGTAACCCATTCCAGCAGAAGCGTGTATTTTACTATGTAAAATACACACTTCGCCCAAAGTGCGTGGGCGGGTCCCCTGTGTTGTCGGGTCCTGTCAGTGGGTCCCGTGCGTGAGTCATCGCCGCCGACGTCGGGTCCCGTACCGGGCCCCGCGCCGTCGGTCCTGTGAGTCATCATGAGACGGGTCCCGTGAGGATGACGTGGAACCGGGTCCCGTGAGTAAGAGGAGCGAGTATAAAGAGAGGGGTTTGGGTTAGGTATTCTACATAATGATGCAGTGTGAATTGTATGAACGTGAATTCACCTCTATGGAAGAGTGTATAGCACATGGGGAGCGAGAGACGGGTCGTGTATATTGCAGAACATGTACATTATGGTAAAGTATACGACTCTGTGACAAGCATCGCTGTCCATTTATTTTCCATCGGGAGGACTGGGTAGAATGCCCCATGTGTGATGAGATGATGACACGGGATGAGTTCCTCCAACATGGCTGTTTCTTCATATGTCGTTTATGTGGAGAAGATGTATTAATGGAGGAAGGGGAGCATTTATGTCCGGTAAAGATGGCAGCCTTATTACATCGCTTGGATGATAATCATGATGACAATGATGATAATGACAATGATGAAGATGACGATATAGAGGAGCCTCCTCAACATGGTGGAGGTAGTGTGATACGACAACATGCTGGAGTGAATGAGCATCGACAGTATTATTTTCGAAATGCAGGGGTTGAAGTGACGTATCGACCGGAAGAGGATACACGTGACGTGATCAGTTTTATGGACAGTATGTACCAACAATTATATGAGTTAATTGTACGTGAGAATACAGACTATGAAGTGGTGGTGGTGATACAAATGACATTTCTATTTGAACGAATAATAACATGATGAGTCAGAGCAAGTAGAGATTCGTTCAAACCCCTTCTACCGTCAAGGTGTACAGTTTTCAAATTTCGATGCATGGTTTGAAGAGGTGAAGCAAGAATTGTCTGGATGGATTGAGATGGTGACAGCGATGAGTTCAGGTTTAGTGTTACAAAAGATTATAAAAATGGAAGTACGCCTTAGTCGTCATCTAGGAGATGGGCGTGTGGCGGGTGGATTGATTAAGCTACCGAAGACGTTATGTCGATTACGGTGTATCAAATGTTTTGATTATCAAACGGTGGAAGATGTGAATTATTGTTTTCAAGATTCCGTATTATATTGTCTAGCCTATCAGCATGGTGTGACTTAGGCGACAACCTTGAAAGAATTACGAGCTGAAAAGTTGAATGAACGGTATAAAATGGATTTCAGTGGGATGAATGAGGATGGACTATTTCCATTAAAGAATCTACGGTGTTTCGAGCAAACCAATAATATTGCCTTGCGTATTTATGTGCATAATGGTAATGTGTTTAAAGGGACCTTATATGACCATGATTGGCAATGTAACGACGCGACACGTATTGTGCATTTAATTTTATTAACCAAGATTGAGGATGGAGGTACGGAGCAAAAGAATGAAGCGGATTGTCATTTTATTCCAGTGATCAAATTTGAGACGTTTATGTACAGTGCCTATGACGTAAATCAAAGGAAGAAGAATTATCGACGTTATGTCTCATGTGAACTATGCTTAGCAATATTTGCATGTAGTAAGTACCCCACTCCTCCAGAGCATATTATAAGGAAGCGAGATGAGCATCAGAAAATATGTCACGGTGCCAAAACACAATTGGAAGAATTGCCGGACAAGTTGGAATTGAAGTTCAAAGACTTTGGTAAAATGACTCATCCTCTGTGTGTAGTCTATGCTGATATTGAAAGCATTATTCACCCCATTACGAAGATACATACCCCAGCAGCGATCGGTTCATACATTAAATGGGATCCTACATTAAAAATGCCACAAGAAAAGGTTGTACAACATGTGGGCGAAGCGTGTGTTTCAGATTTTCTTGACAGTATGGAATCATTGATTTATCGTCTCCATCATATTATCGACAATCGGTCACGCAAAACAATGGTATTATCAATGGCAGATCAACGTCGTTATCAGAATACACATTATTGTAATTTGTGTAAACGTCACGTGGTGGAACGTAGTTTGGATAAAGTAAATGAACATCAAATAATGGATCATACAAAATGTCGAGATCATGATCATCTTACTGGTAAATTTATTCAAGTACTATGTCAAGCATGTAATTTCCGTCGTCGTCAAGTTCGTCGTCAAATTCCAATATTTTTTCATAATTGGGAAGGCTATGATAGTCATCAAATCATTTTGTATGGTCTATCAAATCGTAATGAAGACCTATGGTGGATCAATCCATGTTATACAAGTGGTGATAAGACTATTGGAGTAACTGCGAGCTTTAAAGTGTACGGATGTTACAAGGATGACATTCAACTGCAATTTAGAGATTCATTCCAATTTCTACCAAATTCCTTGCATAAGTTGAGTCAGATGGTGGATGAATTACCACTCTCGAAAGAAATACTAAGTGAGTGTTATCCAAATATTGATCATGCATCAATTCAAAAGGGGGTATTTCCATATACTTATTTTGATTATTGGTCTCGTCTTGAAGAAACAAGTCTACCCCCTATTGCTAAATTCTATAATGATCTTGTGGAACAGCCGTGCTCGGAAGAAGAGTATGCATTGGCAAAGGACGCCTGGGATAAATTGGGATGTACCACTTTCAGAGACTATCTTAGTTATTATCTGCGGTGGATGTGACACTATTGGTAGATATATTTGAAGATTTCCGTGCCAAGATGTATGCAGTGTCACAATTGGATCCAGTATATTTCTTTGGTACTCCTGGGTTAACGTATGTATTTTTTCTATTGCATACGAACGTTTGTTTAGATCATGTAATGGATATCGATATGTATAAAATGTTTGAAGATGGAATTAGAGGGGGTATGACGTTTGTGAATAAACATCATGCTGAGCATGTAGAAGCCTCATCAGAGAATGATGATACACATACACATTTATTCTATGTTGATGCGAATAATCTCTATGGTACAGCTATGAGTGCGAAACTTCCTAAAGTCTGGATCCCACCACAATACTTGAGTGAAATAGACAATCAATGGATTTTGAATTATGATGTGAATGGCTATCAAGGGTGTATACTAACGATTGATCTCGAGTATCCAGAGGAAGTGCAGAATAGGACGTTGGATTTACCCTTTGCACCTATGCAGGGATATGTGAAGCCAGAGGAGATGTCACCATTTATGCATAGTTTATGGAACAGTATACATCATACGGAATTGAAGAAGAAGATATCTCAGAAACTATTATTAACACATCATCGGAAGAAAGAATATACGGTGCATATCTATGCTCTACAGTACTATGTGCAGCAGGGGATGCATGTGAGTCATGTGTATAAAGGAATTACGTTTCATCAAGAAGCCTTCATTCAACACCATATAGAATATCATACACGGGAACGTGCGAGAAGTACAAGTGTGATGGCCCGTAATATGCACAAACTGTGTGTTAATGCACTATTTGGTAAAACTATGGAGGATGTACGAAAATATGGTAAGACCCGTTTTGTGCAAGATAAGAAACTTTTCCTGAAACATACACATCACCCCCTCTGTCAAAATTTCTTTGGAGTGGGCTCATCCACAATGGTTGTACACATTCGTCGACGTCATGTGACGTTGGATCGAGCCATTTATATCGGTCAAGCTGTATTAGATATCAGTAAAATACATATGTATCGATTATACATGGAATGGCGAATTAACCAACATTGTTTAGCTGTGCGCATTATCGGTGGAGATACGGATTCATTCTTTTTGGAATTTAGGAGTTATAGTGGACGCGATGAAATTTTGAAATCGTTTCGCACTGTTTCTAATACTATTGATCCAGAAGCACGTGGAATTCTCGATACTTCAAACTATCCAGAGACACACCCTTTATATGATGCACATGATGCAAATCGGTTGGGGTGTTTTAAAGATGAATGTAGAGGAGGTGTGATTAAAGAGTTCATTTGTTTGAGTCCCAAATCATACTCATATGTGATGGAGGATGGGACACGTGACTGTCGTGTAAAAGGAGTGAAACAGTATAAAAAACGTGAATTGTCTCATGCATTGTACAAGCGTGTATATGAAGATCAATTGATTCATGTAGTTACACAAACTAATGTGGAATCGCAACGTCATGTGATGCGTACAACAACACATAAGAAGGTGGCATTGACGAGATGGGACGACAAACGCTTATGGCTATATGACAATATAAGTGTACCTTATGGCCATCATGTGATTATAAATATGGAAATTTTGAACATGGTATTAGATGGTTTTGAAGATGAGTCAGAGATGGGTGACATCACGAATGTGCAATCGGATGGTGGAAATTCGTGCATCTGGTAATTTACCATTGGAAACGATTTATCCAGTATTACATGCACGTGGATTTACTCCCATTTGTTTTCGATTAGCCAAGCCAAAACGCATTTACACAAAGTGGTGGAATTATATACCAGTACAGTTATTCCCACGGGGATGTATTCAAATAATGGGTTGTCATGAGATGGATGTATATATGCATGTGTATAAAAGCCTACATCAGCTATTAACCAAAGAATTAAATTTACCATTAACATTAAGTGAACCTGAAATAAAATCATGTACAGTATTGTGTGACTGGCGACAATATCGAGCATCTATTCCATTTCAGCATTTATCATCTTCCGCTCATATAATGAATGAGCAGGAACTATTTCCTGGAACACTTGTACGTCATAAACATTATCATTGTTCCGTTTTTGCTAGTGGTAAAGCAGTTGTGACAGGTGTGTGTTCATGTGATGAAACAGATGTGATCCTACAATTCATTGTAAATAGATTATGAAAACGAAACACGTTTGTTTTATTGTTTATTTTTTAAAAGAGTTATTACAAGGGATTTCATATACCGTGCAATAAAGCGATCATTTTGAACTAGTTCATGTTTCTGTTGCGGTGTCAATGTACGTGTTTGAGGTACATTATAGAAGTCAGTTAATGTGTCAGTAAGGGAGGATGAAAGTGGACGATTATTCAGGTAATAGATACAGGAGGCTCCACAATACGCTTTAGGACCTTGAATACAAGTTGTGAGATGATGTAGCGGATAGGGACGTTGTTTCAACCATTTTTTTAAATTAGGGTAGGTATGAATAGGTTGACCATAAGAATCAAAGAATTCACATAATTGTCGTTCATTATCTTGATAATATGCTAACCAATGTTCTCCTTTCTTATGTCGTGGATCTGAATTTAAAATACATGAATAGGAGCCATGTTCAGAGCTTGGCGCTTCATTTGCAGCAAATACACCTTTGAATGGGATGGGTGATGGTTGTAGAAACAGAGGGGCAATCGAACGACAGCTACATTGCAGAAGGCAAATAATGTCATCTTCACAACAACATTGTAGCATATGTTGACGTTGGACATGATCGAACGATTTCATGACAGATGTTAATTGAGTAGAGTAGAGCCATTCCGCCATAATGCTAGATATTAAACACTGGGGGTTACGTAGTCGCTAGGGATAACGGAGGTATTCGGTCGAATGACAAAACATTCATCCACTATGGAGAAAATAATTAGATCCAATGGATCGCCTAGTACACCTTTAAAGACAATCTCTAGGGAGAAATTTAAATCACCCCGTTGTCGCTGTTGTTGTCCAACATGATGATTATCAGTGATATCAAATAAGATGAGGTAGAAATAATCTTTGAATGTATCTAAATCTATATTACAAGATGAATTGGTAGCATAAAGACTCATAGCCCGATTGAATTGAGTATAGACCTGACGTATATGGGTACAATCAACACTACCACCTGTTGAGGTGACACCGTTTGATTTAAGGGTGAGTGATGAAAGATCATATTGTTTAAAAATAAGTTTACGTTCCCCGTATTTTAACCATGAGTCACTTTTAAGAAATCCAAACAGGAATAATTTGGGTTGAATGTTGATAGCAAAGTTATATACATCTTTCTTTTGCCATCCAGAATTCAAATTGAAACGTTGTACAGTGATCCCATTATATTTGTAAGAGATGTTTTCTTTCATGCGACGTGTTGCTACAGCTTTTTGAATTGTGTCAGAAGGTTGGAGCATCGGCATATATAATTTAAAAGAATGGAACCAGATACGGTATTGATTAGTACCCGACCCTCCTGCTGCGATAGCAAAATCTCGAAACATGTATTGAGGATGGTTTACAAAAAATTCCACATCTAATTTCGTACCAGGTGGTAGAGCTTTTGTTGTTGGAAAAGATTACAATGAATGGGGAAATCAAATTGACGTCTGTATTTACTATCCGTCCATAATTTAAGTTCATATTTATTCGTTAAATTTTCCTCCTTATCAAATGTATTGATATCTTCACCTAAAGGCATGTTAGGCATATAAGTTTTTTCCCCACCTCCAGTACGTGTAATAGATGTAGTTGGGGTATAAAAGCCTTGTGTTACTAAATGTGTTCCTTTTGCAGTAGCATCGTATTGTAACATATTGATTAGATAGGCTTGTAAAAAGTAAAGACCATTTCCACCATCTACTACTTGCTCATTCACGGTAATTTTCACATCACGAAAGATACTATGAGCGGCATTATTAATAAGAATAACTTTACTAGAAGTAGGATGAATATTTTTCCACGAACTAGATGCTGTATCATATTGTTGAAGTTGAATATCAATGCTACAATAGGCATTTGATACGTCCATCCAATAGGCATTAGATGGTTGTATAGCAAAATGAATCACATCGCAAGCATCTAATGCATTGATGGGGGCTACAATGTTCATAAAATGACTTCGGTTTGAAACATCTACGGGATCCCGTTCAAAGATGTCAAAACGTCCATCTAGATGACTAGGATATGAATGGGTTGATGTAGTGGCTGTTTCAGACATAATGAGACTGTTGGTAATGATGATAGTAGTGATGGATGTGTAATTACTTAAAATAAGCGTTGCCCACCAGTTAGTCGACGATAGTAGGGAAGGTTTTGCGTAGCGGTATAACGTGCTGATGTACTATACCTGCGAGGTGGGAGACGACGTCGTGCGCGTAGTCGAGGACGTCGTGGTGGTACAGGTTTAGGAGTGGGGGTGGGAGTAGGTGTTACGGTATTATTAATAACAGTCTGTGCACGTTTACGAATAGCCGCTGGTACTTGAGAAAAAGTCTTTGTAATAGCACGCTGTCCCTGTTTAATGATACCTTTTCCAGACGTAGTAGCAGCTTTGATAGCACTAGCCTCAGCATTGGTAGCAGCACTGGCCGCAGCAGCAGCACCTTGTTTCACTTAACGTTTCACACCACGTTTAATACGATTGGTAACACTTTGCTTGATACGATTTATTATAGAAGATGGATTCGTTGATTTGGTAGCTGGTTTGCTAATACGTCCTGTGGTGACCCGTTTGATAGCGTTTGGACGTCGTCTTTTGAGAGAAGGACGTTTCACAGAGCGTTTAGTACCTTTCATGTTAGGGAGTTTAATTCTAGGGATTTTAGGGAGTCTAAAACCTCCTACCATAGCTCCTGAACTTCCTAGAACATTCATCGATGGGACTAAGGGGGCACGTCCTCCACCAATCAATCCCAATCCTTTCGTTTTTGCAGCACGATCAAAAGAGAAAGGTGATCGTGTGTAATTACGGGTAAAAAGATGAGTCATACTTATTATGGTAATATAGACGAAGGATAAGAGTAAATTACTTAAACACGTCGACGTCGTAAATGAAGTTTGATATAAGTACGTCCACCTTGTAAGGGGATAAGGCGACCATCATCAGAACGAAGTTGAAAATGTAATTGATTCACATCGTACAAGGCCATTGGAATATAGTCAACATGACTGAATTCTTTATAAATAGCAGCACCATAATCAATGTCACGGTAGGGGATAACACGCATTAAATTCGTTTTTGAGCCACCTACATAAATGGGATTCGTCATGTTGGAATATAAGAGAATGTTATAAATATATACTTGCATATTTACAGGTGATGGGGCATGAACGGCGCGATCAATGAGTGCATGGTCTAAGCCAAGAATATCAGAAAGTAGTGGATCAAATTGGATAGAGTAATGCTGATCACAATGAACAGTTGTAAGAGTAGAGTGTCCAACCGTTTGATACATGAACTTGATATGTGGTTTTGTTACAGAATTTAATGTATAGAATAAGGTTGGAATATCATAAAGTCCATTTTGTAATTTAAAGTATAAAACTGATTTATTCGGTATTTCCGTACGCAGTCTAATAGGTTGAGGTACATGTTCTTCTTCTTCTTCCATGGGTTCATCGTCCCTATCATTGGAATAAAATGGGTAGGTATCATCATCATCATCATCATCCGAATGTGATTGATAGGCTGAGACTATATCATCCATTAAGGAGGTATCAAAGTCGGAGCGGAATTCAATAGGTTGTTCTTGATAATTTAAGTCAACAGGTTTTCGTGAATGCATTTGATTTAGAAGAACATAACAGTCAAATGCTTTATTATGCGTTGATTGACGCGCCCTTTCACGCGCATGATCGGTACTTTCACGTGCTGTAGCAGTAGCTTTTGTAAGTTGAACCCAAATAGAGTTCACACCTGAGTCATGTGTTGTTCCCTCCTATCCAAAGAAGTCTAGTATCGTGGCAGTTTCTGGAGCAATACATAAGTCCGATTTTAGATTCGTATTCACAAAAAGTGAGTGCGGATTTGTATCATATTCTTGGAATCGTTGAATTAAATAGGGATCCCCTTTTGTCACACGCTGTTCCACTTCAGAATTATTCATGTCAAAAGCGTCGGAAATATTGGGGAAGTAAATACCCAAGATGAGATTTGTGGCATTAATACTGTTTAAACGAATACGTCCTTGACGGTAAATCCATTTGGTATAAGTTTCAAAATCACCTTTCTTTACACGTAAATCAGGATGAGGTTGGATATGGGTGATGGGAATATGAAAATTGAATTTTAAAGGGTGTGGGTGTGCTGGTTTTGTATGTTCAATATCTTCATCAAAGCTAAGTTCTATATTACTGAGTATTCCATTTTGTTCAGTCATAGGTGAACACCCATATTCGGTTAATTGAGCACAAAGTTGAGTAAATTGATCACGAAATGATCCGGAAGCAATTTTTAATTTCACTACACGTGTTCGATAAAGGGGGTTGGGTATGATGTTGTAATCAGAGGCGCGGTATTCTTTGAGGAGACGAAAATGAAACATATTTTGGTATTGACGAAGAACAAATGGTTTACGTGGAGGTACAGTCCCTCTAAAGTTTTTGGATAGAGTAATCATTGCTTTCCGCTCCTTATCTTGTTCTGTAGGTGAGGCATAAAACATGTTGGTGTATTCATAATTCGCGCCATATTTTGTAAGAATATCTACTTTATCATCCAACTTTTCTTTATTTTTATGATCATTATGAAGAAGTCTATTCTGTTGTGAGTTTAAATTGATACGATGGTCATTGGTAGCGTCCTTGTCAGGTGTTCCAGTAAGTAATTTGGGATCGTGTAAATAACGAGGACCATATTTTATTATATTTGAAGTCATATTTAATTCAAAAGGTGTAGGTTGAAAAATAAAACTACATGGAGCGCCTAATAGAACTTGCATACGACCATTAAGAACTAAGGCGTGATTGAGAAAAATATGATCTAATGTTAGCGTCTGCCACGGTTGTGGGTTAGCGTGAATGGCTTTAAACATATCTAATATAGGTTTTGTGTTGGTGAAGAAACGTTGTGTCATCAAGTGTTGTAAGCGTTTAGGTTTTTTCACTACCCATTTTTCAAATACATCTGGACTAAAGACTTCATCAGTATTTGTTGATTTTTCAAAATTATTAAGAATAGGGGAAATATAGGTGAACTCTTGACGATAGAGATGACGCCAGGCAGTGGGAATATCTTTTTATATCTTTATCTTTTTATAAAACATTCATTTAACTCGATGTATATTGTAGAAACATAAAGGGGGTTTAGTATATTTACCCTCGATGGACTCAACACGTAATCCAAGGTGCATAAAGAACAGAGCAGTGACGTTGAGATATTTGGGGGCATTATAAAGACCGTTTTTTCGTGGGTTTTTATAATCAAATTCAGGTAAAGCATTAAAAGAGTCTATATCTGTCATTCGAGTATCACCAGCGGGTGTAAAGTATAAACCTGTGGGAATAGGAATACTGGTATGGTTGGTATCATTGTTATTTTTTATAAAAAAGGTTGAGTTATTTAAATGCTTCAGACGTTTTAACCACGTATCGATTGAAGTACGGAGTTGTAGATTTATTTTGTCCGATGTGAATTTAATGGTGATGGTAAGTTGAGGATCATGAAACATGTTAGGTAAGTGATTTAAATACAAGAGATAATGAGCGGGTTCACAGATCAATCCAGGGTGTAGTTTATCCCGTTACTATGGAGATCAGGTCCCTTCATCAGCGTAGTATATAAACTAAATGAGAATAGCGTATGAGTTCATAGAAGGATGCGCTGCGACTTTTGCGAACGTGAATTCGACGATTGGTGGGAGTGTATTCAACATGGCAAAGTAGAGAGTGGGCGTTATTATTGTACAATCTGCACATTATGGTATGATCCCGATCTGGAACACATGTGTCCATTTACATTACATGGATTAGTGGAATGTCCAATTTGTCACATGCACATGTCTCGTGATGAGTTTTTGACGAGGCATGCATGTTTCCATCTATGCCGTTTATGTGGGGGCGATTTATTGGATGATGGAGATGAGCATATGTGTCCCGTGAAAATGGCAGTTGCTCTACACCGGATCGAGGATCAATGGATGGATCAGGATGAAGAGGAGCCACAAGAGGGTGGAGGACAACGCGGGGGTGTTCTTGAAGCGCGTCAATATTATTTTAATGATGCAGGTATTATTGTGACGTATACCCCGACTGAAGAGACAAGGGATGTGTATGGATTTTTGGAGAGTATGCACGATCGATTATATGATTTACTTTTGCGTGAGAATGAAGAATATGAAGTGACGGTGGTGGTTCAAATGACTTTTTTATTTGAGCGTCAGGTGACAGATGAGGAAGTTGAAGATGTGGAGATACATTCAAATGCTATAGTGACTCATAATATTCAACGTTTAAACTTCGAGCAATGGTTGGAGAGGGTTAAGCAGGAGCTGGTGGCATTTATTGATGCAGTGACTATTCAAAGTTCAGGGATGATTCTTCAGAAGATTTTGGGGATGGAAGTTCGTCTGAGCCGTTCTCGTCGTGATCAACGACGTGCAGGAGCAGCATTGGTTCCTATCCCTCCAGAATTGCAGAAGGTGCGTAGTATTCGTCTGTTTAATTATGTGTCAGGGGAAGATGCGAACTATTGTTTTCAAGATGCAGTGTTATATGCATTGGCTTATCAAGATGATGTATATAGGGGGACGTGTGTGCGTGTACTTCGACAGTTGCAATTGAATGATCGGTATAAATTGGATTTTACAGGGATGAGTGATGAGGGTCTTTTTCCCCTCAAGGACCTGAAACAATTTGAACAGCAAAACAATATAGTATTACGGATTTATGTTCATAATTGGAAAGGATTTAAGGGCACACTATACGATCATGAGTGGGCATGTAATGAGACGACACGCATCATCCATCTATTATTACTGACAGACATTGAAGATGAAGAGCATGTGGGAATCGATTGCCATTTTATACCCATTATAAAATTCCAGAGCTTTATTCATAACTCTTTCGATACGATGCATAGTACAGGTTATCACCGTTACCTCTCATGTGAACTATGTTTAGAAGTGTTTTCATATGGTGGATTTACATCAGCACCAGATCACGTTTACGAGGAACGAGATGAACATCAGAAGACGTGTACAGGTGGGAAAACACAATTGGAAATGATGCCTGAAGAGTTTGAGTTAAAATTCAGGGACTTTGGTAAGACGACACACCCTTTATGTGTTGTTTATGCAGATATAGAAAGCATTATCCATCCTATCACAAAGATCCATACAGCAGCTGTGATTGGTCATTATGTCAAGTGGGATGATTCGTTGAACATGCCACCGGAGACAGTGGAACAGCATTGGGGTGAGTCATGTGTGTCAGCCTTTCTCGATCGGATGGAAGCACTTATTCATCGTGTACATAACATCATCGATGGGGTGGCTCGTAGGAGAATGGTGATGACAGTAGCAGATCGACAGGTGTATGCTAATACACATGAATGTAATATGTGTAAACGTCATGTGCGGGAGCAAAAGGAGGATGAAGCGAACAACTATCAGATGATGGATCATACAAAATGCCGTGACCATGATCATTTAACAGGGAAGTTTCTACAAGTACTGTGTCATGCCTGTAATTTTCGACGACGTCAGGTCCGACGTCATATCCCTATATTTTTCCATAATTGGAAGGGTTATGATAGTCATCAGATTATCTTACATGGCCTGGTGAAACGTGATGAGAATATATGGTGGATCAGTCCTTGTTACACGAGTGGAGATAAGACGGTGGGTGTGTCAGCAAGTTATAGGTTCTATGGGAATTTTAAGGACAACATTCAATTGCAGTTTCGAGATTCGTTTCAATTTCTGTCAAGTTCTTTGCATAAACTGAGTCTAACAGTGGAGCACCTTCCAGTGTCGGATCGAATACTAAGTGAGTGCTATCCTACAATGGATCATTCCAATATTCGCAAAGGTGTCTTCCCCTATACATACTTTGATGATTGGTCTAGGTTGGATGAAACACGTCTCCCTCCCATTGACAAGTTTTATAATGATTTGGTAGAACAACCATGTTCGGAGGAAGACTATGCAGTGGCGCACCGAGCTTGGCGTGAACTGGGGTGTCAGACATTTCGAGACTATGTTAGTTATTATCTCTTGGTCGATGTGACACTGTTAGTGGATATCTTCGAAGATTTTCGGACAAAGATGTTTACAGTGTCTAATCTAGATCCAGTTCATTATTTTGGGATTCCTGGATTGTCATATTCATTTTTCTTGCTTTATACGAATGTGCGATTGGATCATATAATGGAAGCGGAAATGTATAAAATGTTTGAAGACGGTATCAGAGGTGGGATGACTTTTGTTAACAAGCATCATGCACAGTATGAAGCAGCCTCGGAAGAGAATGAAGGAGTGCATACTCATTTGTTTTACATTGACGCTAATAATCTTTATGGGACGGCTATGAGCGCAAAGTTACCCAAAGGATGTTTTACATGGATCCCTGATCGTCAACTGCAATGTATTGATGATGAGTGGATTCTTAACTATGACATTAATGGGTATCAAGGTTGCATTTTTACAGTTGATCTGGAGTATCCGGAAGAGGTGCAGGATCGGAGTATGGATCTTCCATATGCCCCAACCAGTGGTGAGATTAAGGCTGATGAAATGAGTGCGTATATGCATCAGTTGTGGGGAACATTATATCAAAAGAAGCCGAAGATGAAAACATCCACCAAGCTCCTCTTAACCCATTATCGGAAAGAGCGGTACACCGTCCATATTGCAGCTCTACAGTATTATGTCCAGCAAGGGTTACATGTCAGTTATGTACATAAAGGGATAACATTCCATCAAGAGGCATTTATTCGACCCTATACGGACTATCATACAGCTGAGCGTGCCAAGAGTACAAATCAAATGACTCGTAATATGCACAAGTTATGTGTAAATGCGCTATTCGGGAAAACAATGGAGGATGTGCGTAAATATGGGAACACACGGTTTGTTCAAAAGAAGTCATTATTCATCAAATATACACATCATCCTATGTGTCAAAATTTCTTTGGTATTGGAGAGTCAGCTATAGCCGTTCATATCCGACGACGTAAAGTGGTATTGGACCGTGCCATATATATTGGACAGGCGATATTAGACATCAGCAAGATTCAAATGTATCGCCTCTTAGCTCAATGGCAGAACAATGAACATTGTCTTTCGGTAGACTTAATTGGTGGGGATACAGATTCATTTTTTCTTTGTGTAAAGAGTCGAAGCGATCGTGATACAATTCTGCGCTCATTCCGTGATATTCCTAATGTGATAGATCCAGAAGCGCGTGGTGTTTTGGACACATCCAATTATCCAAAGACACATCCTCTTTATGATGCCCACAATGCGAATCGCCTTGGTTGTTTTAAGGATGAGAGTCTCGGTCGTGAGATTAATGAATTCATTTGTCTTAGCCCAAAACTTTATTCCTATACAATGCGTGATGGTGCACGGGATTGTCGTGTGAAAGGTATCAAACAATACAAAAAGCGTGAGCTCTCACACGAGCTGTATAAACAGGTGTATGAAGAGCAAAAGATCCATGCTGTATCCCAATTGAATTTAGAATCTACATATCATGTAATGCGCACAAAGCAGCGAAAGAAGATAGCACTCTCAAGATGGGAAGATAAACGCTACTGGGTCTCAGAAAATGAAAGTGTGCCATATGGTCATCATCAGATTATAACAGAGGAGATTGTAGATACATTATTAGAAGGTCTTGAAGATGATGTGGTAATGCAATGTGACAATGAGGTAATGCAGTGTGATAATAACCCTCTCAACCAATGAAAGGTGTTGGTTATTAGATTATAAGGATGGACAATCTAGGTGAGTGGTTAAATGACGTCAAAGCTGTGTAATCGTATGGTGGAGATACGCGCCTCCAGTGACCTACCCTTGGAACTGATGTATCCAATGTTGTGTCATCGGGGGTGGTGTCTTCGATTCCGTCAGGCCAAGCCTAAACGCATTTACATCAAATGGTGGAATACAGTCCCTCTTCAACTCTTTCCACGCGGTTGTATACAAGTGATGGGATTGCATGAGATGAGTGTGTATGACAAGGTGTGTGAAAGTCTGGAGACATTTTTAACCAAAGAATGCCATTTACCTGTGACATTAAGTGCACCGGTGGTGAAATCCTGTACAGTATTATGTGACTGGAAACGGTATAGAACATCTATCCCTTTCCAGCACTTGGCCTCATCAGCCAATGTGATGAATGAGCATGAACTTTTCCCCGGGACATTGGTCCGTCATAATCACCATCACTGTTCATTGTTTGTGAATGGTAAAGCCATTGTAACGGGTGCTTGCTCTATTGAGGAAGCGGAATCTGTCTTATGGACCATTGTGAATACATTATGAGAAAGAACAAGTGTTTTTACATATCTATTTATTGGAGAGAATGGTAGATACAAGTGTTTTCATATACTTAGCAGTCAAACGATCATTATGGGATAGGACAGGGTTAGTTCTTTGGGTAGGAGGGACATGATAAAAGGGGGTTAATGTTTGGGAAAGGGAAGGGAAATGGGGACGATGATTGAGATAATAGAGACAGTAACCGCCACAGTAAGCTATCGAGCCCTGAATACATGTATGTAGACGTTTGAGAGGGTAGGGTCGTTTTTGCAACCATGAAACTAGATGAGGGTAGTGATGAATGGGTTGACCGTATGAATAAAAGAATTCACAAAGTTGATGTTCCATATCTTGATAATATGCGAGCCAATGTTCACCTTTCTTATGACGTGGGTCAGAATTGATGATGCAGCTGTAGGAAGTAGTGGTGTCTGTAGGAGCCTCATTTGCAGCAAACACACCTTTGAAGGGGATGCGAGAGGGTTGGAGGAAGAGTGGGGCCATGGATTGACAACTGCATTGTAAGAGACACATGAGGCTATCTGTATCATCATCATCGCAACAACATTGGAGCATATGTTGTTGTTGGACATGATCCAACGATTTCATGACCGAGGTCAATTGGTTTGAGGAGAGCCATTCCACCATGATGGGTAGGAACTTAAACAGATGGGGTTACGTAGTCGCTAGAGATGACAGATGTATTAGGTCTGACGACAAAGCATTCATCCACAAGTGAGAAAATGATGAGATCCAATGCAGCGGTTAAAGGCTCTTGAAATTCAATTTCTAAGGAAAAGTTTAAGTCTCCACGTGTTCTTTGTTGCTGTCCAATGCGATGATCATGGGTGATATCAAAGGGGATGAGATAAAAATAGTCTTTGAATGTGTCCATATCAATATTACAGGAGGAATTTTTACCATAGATGTTCATGGCACGATTGAATTGGGTATAGACTTGACGGAGATTTTTACATTCAATACTTCCACCTGTGATGGTGACACCATTAGATTTGAGGGTGAGGGAGGTGAGTTTATGTCGTTTAAAGATGAGTTTTCGTTTTTCAAAGGAGAGCCAACTATTACTGGGGACTAGACCAAAGAATAACAGCTTTGGTTGGATATTAATAGCGAAATTGTAGACATCCTTCTTCTGCCACCCATCACTCAAATTAATCCGTTGAACAACAATACCATTGTACTTGTAAGCAATATTTTCCTTCATTCGACGTGTAGCAACCGCTTTTTGAATGGAATCCATGGGTTGAAGCATGGGCATGTGTAATTTAAAGGAATGAAAAAAGAGTCGGTAATTGGTAGTGGGGGCGACTGTTCCATAATCACGGAACATGTACTGGGGTTGATTCACTTGAAATTCTACATCTAAAGTGGTACCAGGAGGGAGTGCCTTCTCTTGTTGAAAGAGATTGCAATGAATGGGGAAATCATATCGACGTCGATATTTCGATTTACGCCACAATTTTATCTCTTGTTGATTAATTAAATTATTGACATCATCAAATGCCTGTGTCGTCTCCACCAAAGACCCTTTCGCCGCAAAAGCGGTGGGGAGGGTGCGGATGAGAGAGGTGGTGGGAGTATAAAATCCTTGTGTCACCAAATGAGTTCCTTTCGCCGTAGCATCATATTGTAACATGTTAATGAGGTAGGCCTTGAGATAATAGAGATCATTACCCCCTTCCACCACCTGCTCATTGACGGTAATTTAACATCTCGAAACATACTGTGGGCTGAATTATTAATGAGAATGACACTCGCTGTATCAGCTGTAGTGTTCCAGGTGGCAGCGGCAGAATCATAGGTTTGAATGGAGACGTCTACCGTGCAGTAGGCATTGGCAACATCCATCCAATAGAGATCAGAGGGTTTCAATGAGAAATGGATGGTATCACATGCATCCAAGGCATTGATTGGAGCCACCAAATTGACAAAGGTGGAACGGCTGGAGACGTCCACTCCATCCTTTTCAAAGACGTCATATCGAGCATCTAAATGTGTTGGGAACGTGGCTGTCGTCATGGTGATGAGGTGAGGGTGGAGTGAGGAATTACTTAAAATAAACGTTGACCTCCTCCGGTGAGTCTACGATAATAGGGTAGAAAATGTGTGGCACTATAACGGGTGCTGGATGCAGCGCTTAAGGGGGCGGTGGAATGGATACGACGCCGTTTGGTGCTGGGGGTTGCATCACCATCATCCTCCTCCAAAGGTCGTTTCCGTGTATTGCGAGAGAGGAGAGCTGCAGGTGCTTTACGAATGGCTTCTCCCACCTCCTTCTGTCCTTTACGAAGGGCTCGTGCCACACCCTTCTGTCCTGCACGTACCAATTGACGACCGGAGGCTGCAGCAACTTGTTTGATCGTGCGCGCACCAGAGGTGACACCCTTCTTCACCCCACGCCGCACGCCACGTTTCAATTGCGTCTTCAACCCACTCAAGGCACGACTGAGAAGACCTGGCTGCACTGTAGGGGCACGTTTCACAGGGGCACGCCTTGGAGGGGTACGTTTCACAGGGGCACGTTTCACAGGGGCACGCCTTGGAGGGGCACGTTTCACAGGGGCACGTTTCACAGGGGCATGGCCCCGGGTTCGAATCTTGGGTATGCGTGGCATTCGAATCTTAGGTATGCGAATCTTAGGTATGCGAAAACCCCCCACTTGCTCTCCCCCTCCCATCTGCCCTCCTCCCCCTGCTCCAAGGATATTGCTACTCGGGACGATGGAGGGTCCACCTCCAATCAATTGGATACCTCCAGGGCGAGTACGGTCAAAGATATAGGTGGATGAACCCACCTGACGGTTAAAAAGATGTGCCATGAATGAGAGTGTGAGTTCATGAATGAGTTACTTAAACACGTCGACGGCGTAACTGAAGTTTCACATAGGTCCGTCCTCCTTGAAGGGGGATTGGGCGTCCATCATCAGAGCATAGTTGAAAATGAAGACGGTTCATGTTATGTAAATTGACCGGGAGATAGTCTACATGATTGAATTCATGATGAATGGGTGCTCCAAATGGAAGATTGCGATAGGGAATGACTCGCATTAAATTGGTTTTTGACCCCCCTACATAAATGGGGTTGGCTATGTTGGAGTAGAGGAGTAGATTGTAGATGTAGGCGTGCATGTTGACAGGGATGGGGACATGTAAGCTCCGATCTACACGAGGTTGATGAAGACCGATAATATCCATCAGTAAGGGGTCTAATTCTAGGGAATAGCCTTCAGCCACATGAATGGTGACAAAGGTGGAATCCCCTACCTTTTGAGTCATGAATTTGATATGAGGGGAGGTGGTAGAATTGAGGGTATAGAAAAGGGAGGGAATATCATAAATACCCTGATGTAATTTAAAATGACGTACACTCCCTCCCGTTCGAACATCAATGAGGGCTTGAGGTTCCTCCATAGGTTCCTCCATAGGTTCCTCCATAGGTTCCTCCATAGGTTCCTCCATAGGTTCCTCCATAGGTTCATCTTGGGATTCCTCCTGATAAGCAGTGACAATATCATGGAGGAGAGAGGGATCTACATCTGATCGAAGGGTAATTGGGGGTGGAGGATAGCTCAGATCCACATCTTTGCGGGTATGACATTGGTTGAGGAGGACATAACAATCAAAGGTTTTATTTTTCCATTTACTACGATTGATTTCCACTTTAGCATCCTCACTATTTCGCGCTGTAGCTGTGGCGGGGCTGAGAGATAATGTTCCTCGATCTTCTTTGGAAGTGTAGGTGACACCTGAATAACCAAATAAATCAACACTGGTGGAGGTATCAGGTGCAAGCATAAGATCGGTATGAATATCTGTATTGACGAGAAGGGAGTGGGGGTTAGTATCATATTTTTGGAAGCGATTGAGTAAATACGTCCCTGCTTTGGTAGCACGTTGTTCCACTTCAAAATTGTTCATGTCAAAGGCGTCTGATAATTTAGGTAAATAAATACCCAGAATTTGTGAATTGGTGGACAGGGAGCGCATGGTAATTTTCCCTTGACGTTTCATAAATTTATTGTAGGTTTCATACATCCCCTGTTTCACACGCAAATCTGTATACCGTGGATGAACATTGGCGGTTGGAACATGAAAATAATAATCTGTGTGTACACCACTTCCATCATGAAAGTAATCTTCATTGAAATAAAGTTCTCCATTGTTTAATTCTCCACCATTAGTGCTCATTTTAGGGAGACCGTACAGGGTTAATTGACTACACAGTTGAATAAATTGTTCACGGATTGTACCAGCTGTGAGACGGATTTTGACAATGCGTGTACGATACAGGGGAAGTGGGGTGATGGTGTACTCATGTGCTTGAAAGGTGTTTTTCACACAGGGGTGGTAAAAGGCGCGATGACGACGTAGAGGGAAAGGTGGGGGGATAGGTGTTGACTTTTTATCAAAGGCTTGAGCAAGTGTACGTTGTTCATTCACCTCTGGCCAATTGTTTTTATTACTGTAACGGTTGGGATATTCAAAATTCTTACCAACTTCAGTGAGGGTTTTGAACTCCTTATCATTCAGATTTGGCATATTATAATTGATGGTGGTGGTATCAGGTGTAGGGATCCCCTTGAGATTTTGGGGGAAGGGGAGTGTGCTGGGGTAGTAATCATTCTTATGATCTCCCCCAAGTTCTATGTCAATGGGGGTGGGTTGAACAATCAAACTAGAGGGTGCTCCTAACAAGGCTTGCATGGGTCCATTCAGAATGAGTGCATGAGTGAGGTAAGGATAATCCTCCGTCAATGTGTGCCAAGGTCTAGGATTTGCACAAATGGCCTTTACCATGTCTGTGAAGTCACGAGCATTAGATGAGGGGTAGAAACGATGTTGCATTATATGTTTGAGGATGACAGGGTGTTTTAAGACCCATTTATCAAATGTACTGGGTTTAAAGATTTCTCCAGTCCCTGTTGCCGTTTCATAATTATGAAGAAGGGGTGAAATATAAGTGAAGGGGGCTTTAAACACATCACGCCATGCATTGGGTAGAGTTGAAAGATTGGGATGGAATTGACCACTAACACGATGCAAGTTGTAGAAACATAAGGCATGATTATTGGTGTGAATTCGTTGGGCCAAATGTTCAAGGAAAAGTGGAATGACATTGACATAGGTTCCTTGTGTGGTCCAGTTTTTAATGCGTACATCACCCGCGGCTGGAGGTGTTTTTAAGGTGATGGGTGTACTGGTACGATTGCTGTAGTTTTTAAATGTTTTCGTGAGATATTTTTGATTCTGTTGTTTCAAATGATTAATCCATTCACTGGCTGATGTATCCAATTGTACACGTGCTCGTTCCCCGGTAAAATCCACATAGGTAGGACTCACCTTGTCAGAGGCGTGCGTATTAAACAGAAGTGAGATATCATTCAAATAAAGGAGATAACTTGCAGGTTCTAACACTAAACGGGAGAGGTATGGGAGGACACGTGTCATGGGTGAATGTGGACCACCTCCTTGGGGTTTAAATGTCATGTTAATTATTTGACGGGTGGGGAGAAGAGGGTATTCTCTATAAAATAGACGTTCCAACTTGCCTATCTCTCTCCCTTTAACAAAGGGGTGGTTATACATACAATCCAAAATACCAATAGGGGCATCTATTTGATCTAGCGCCATTTGTCGAAATTGGGCAGGACCCCCACCACGTCCAGAAGGACCACGTTTTCCAACTGGACCCTGTTGGACCAGGAGGACCCTGTTTTCCAGTGAATCCAGGGAGACCGGGTGGACCTTGTCTACCTTCCACACCTTGAGGGCCACGTTCACCCCGAGGGCCACGTCCACCCTGAAAGCCACGTTCTCCCTGAGGGCCACGTTCTCCCTGAGGGCCACGTTCTCCCTGAGGGCCACGTTCTCCTTGAGCACCAGGTGTACCGGGGGCTCCTAATCCCCCTTGGGGACCTCTTTCACCACGAGGACCTCTTTCACCACGAGGACCTTGTGGACCAGGGTCACCTTTTTCACCCTTTACTCCATCTTTTCCATCTTTTCCATCTTTTCCATCTTCTCCATCTCGACCAGGATGACTTGTAGTTGTATCATGCTTTTCTGTACTCTGTGATCCTCTTTCACCCTTCTCACCTTTATCTCCTTTATCTCCTTTATCACCCTTCTCACCTTTATCTCCTTTATCCCCCTTCTCACCTTTATCCCCCTTCTCACCTTTATCTCCCTTCTCACCTTTATCTCCCTTCTCACCTTTATCTCCCTTCTCGCCTTTATCTCCCTTCTCACCTTTATCTCCTTTGGGACCTTGTACACCATCTTTCCCATCTTTCCCATCTTTCCCATCAGCTCCATCCACCCCTGGGGGTCCAGGTGGACCAGTACGGAGTTCAATAGAAGAGCCTTGAGTAGGACGTTTCGCTTGGATTTTACGCTTTACCAGAATGGGAGGGGTGGTGGAAGATCCATGGGAAGACATCCCTTTCCCAACTGAAAATGGGAGATCTGTAGGGATCGTCTTCAATGTATTTTGGATGCTGATTTCTTTCACACCAACTTCCCATTTATCACCATGAGGGATAACTAATCCAGGGGATAATTCATTGATAAAATTCGCTGATGTATTGTTAGGGAAAAGGGTGGGTTGGGCATTACTAAATACATGGATGATGTACTGATCTTGATTCGTATACATTATTGTATTCACAAATACTTACATCCCATTACCTAGAGAGAAAGAACAAGAATTTATCAAAAACAATGTTTATTGATCAGGTCGAGGGCGAAAATGAAGTTTTAAATAAGAACGTCCAAATTTCATGGGAATATAATCCCCATCATCTCCACGAACTTGAACTTCAATTTGATCAATCATTTTACTATTGAGGGGGTAGTAATCCACCGCTGGAATGTCAATAGCAATCATTTCACCAAAATGGGATTTACGTTCAATCGGAACCATTTTTAATACACGTGCTTCCGTATCTCCAATGGAGGTTGCCGCCACAATATTACAGTAGATGATGATATTGTAGGTATTGGGGACAATGTCTATGGGGTAAGTGGTTTGATAGTGGGAATGAGGGCCGAAATAGGTACGTGATAAATTCAATTTGTATCCCAAACATTGTCCAAAATCAATATAGGTGTTACGTCCTGTGTGAATGGAAAAGAAATGTTCATCTGTTAAACGTAATGTAATGTCAGTCCATTCCGTTAAAGATAATTGGATGTGATTAATTAACCCCTTAATGCTATATGCACCTTTAGGAATGATTATGGTTTGAAATGGTGTGTAAAAGTTCATTCCTTCTGCACGCACAATACTATCATCCAAGGGTTTCATATCTGTACGATACATGTGTAACAGAGGGCGGGTATTAAAATCCATTTGTAGACGCACATCTTTCAACGCTTTCTTATCACGTGGACGAATGCGTAAAATGCTACCCTCTGTCAAATAATACATGTTCCGCTGATAAGAATGTAGACCATGGGTGAGACACCCTTTGATACCCAAGGCGTTCACCCCATCGTGAGAATACCACCCTATCACTTCCAAAGGGGGTTTACTTTCCTGTATATAATCATGCATCCACAATTCTCCAGGTTTGGTTGTGTATTTGGAGATGAACTTGGAGATGAGATAATCAGACTGACGATACGCTTCCATTCCAAATAAATATTGTTGTAGATATTGATTCCCACTGGACCCATCACTCCATTCCTTTGTATGAACTTTTTTAAAATACCGTTGCTCCTCTTCTTTTTGCCATGGATACTGAGTCTGTGGGATAGTGGTATAGTCTGTATACGTGTCTGGTAAGGTATAATCCCACAAGGCATTGATATGAAGAACCATTCCATGTGTAAAGGTTGATGGATAGCTTGTTGCCTTTGCATATTCCATACTGTACTTGAATAAGGGCTCCGTTAATAGACCCATGACTAATTTAGAGGTTGGTGGCATTTGAAATTCCAAACGATAGAAGATGGTGCTAGCAGTATACCGAATCCAAAACATGCGACTGTTAGGACTCTCTTTATTAATGGTATATACAAGAGATTGAAGTGTATAAATTCCTTTAGGAATGGTATAGAAGATGGGTGAGGATACATTGGAATCTGTATGATAATAAATGATGTTGAGAGGTTCTGTGAGATGAAATATATTCAAGGTTTCATACGGTTCATCTTCTTCATTCATCCATCCTTTCATTCGCTCCAATTGAGTTTTCACGTCTGATGGAGACGTTGTAGAATATCTTTCACCAAATAAAAGGGGGTGATGGGGAAGGGTAGTGTGAACTGAAGATTCTTAGGTTGAAGAATAGGGGCTGTTATCTCAATATCTGGCAATGTTTTCCACACACGTTCCTGTGTCAGCATTTGTTGACCTGCACGTTGTTGCATTGTGGTCACTGTGTAGGTGCTACACGTGACTGGATGTAGAGGATGAAAATCATCCCGCTTCCAATATACAGACTGATTTGATGTGAGAGGGGTATGGTAATGTCCTCTATCAAGCTTTTGTTCTTGTGTATGACTTACCCCCAACCAACGGAGTTTACGGTAGGTTTGAATCTTTACACTCTCATCAATATAACTCGTATACAGATCTTCATTATAAGATTTGATGGATGGAGGTGGTGGGAACACACCCTGCCACAATCCAGACAGTTCATTGGTATTCAATCGTTTGGCAATCTGTGATGTATTTTCAAATTGAATGAAGATGGGGTAGTAGTCATAGAGTGTATCATCATCATCCTCCCTTTTCCAATTGACATTAATGGAAAGAGAGAGCCCTCCTTTACACACAAGCAACGTTGCAATATAGGGGTAAGCCTTCATGGTGGAAGTGGTATGACGTGAGCGGTACGGTGAATTCTTCACAGTAATGTGGAAAAATTGATCTTTATAAAAGACACGGTCTATATACTGGGATAAGGTGTAGAAACCACTAGGGATTGTAATTTCCCTCGTCACATAGAAGCCCAGGATGGCGTAGAAGCCCATCACAACACGTTCTTTTTTTCTAACATGAATGAGAAGGGAATCTTGTTCCGCCAAGGTTTCAAGATCTTTCCCCCATTGACTCTTTAATTCCCCATCCTTCAATGCATTATACTTTGTGATAATGGAGGTAAGGTAGACAATGTAGTCGGGGAGGGGGCGAATACGACGGAAATCAAAATGGGTAAACAACCGGTACTTGTATTGGATAGGGGTGGGGATGGTGATGGAGCCACATTCATATACAATATCTTGATTTGTTGCAAGTATATCAGAAGAGGAGGATGTTTTGGGAGTAAATAATGTGCGTGTCATCTCCACCAAGCTTGCACGATCTTTACTTGTCTGGACCGTACTGGTATTGTAGGTGTGTACTGCATCATTACGCAGGATAGGTGGGAGTTTTGTTTTCAAGGTATCAGAGTAGAGTTTGTTGTGTAAGATATTCGTATTCTGATCTGAAGGTTGTTTGTCTTTAGGGAAATAATGGAGGATGGTTTTATAACGAGTAGCTACCGCTTCACCATCCTCTGGGGTGAAGAGATTGTCACGTCGTAAGTTGAACCATGTGGTAAACGGAAGGTGATTCCCCAACACCTTTTGGAGATGCTGTAGAGTGGTGATTAGGTGTCGCAAATAGGCCAGTTTGATATTATAGGTATACTGCACCTGTTGAGCTTTGTCTGTAATGATGGTACCCACCACCAAGCCTGTGATTGTATGATTACCACCTGTTCCTTTCTTCAATGGACGTGTGATCAAATCATCTGGGAGGGAAATATCCAATGAATTGGCCAAATCCACCACGATATTATACTCCTTGTCATATAGCTTAATCAATTTATTGATATCATCATAAATAGGAGATTTTCCATACTGTGCACCGGGCATTCGTAAATAGATGGGGAGAAAAGGTGTTTCCATAGGGTGACATCCATATAGATTGATGGAAGTGGTGACTTCTACATGGGTCTGTTGACACATACTGGTGAGGAGTTGATAATCCATCGCCACAAGGGCTGTATTTTGTATAGGTTGTATTTGAAATTGGATTTCATCCTCTGTATGTATTAGAAGTTTACCCACCCCTGACCATTCCAACCATTGGAGGAGATCTTCTAGAGGCATGTCCTGTTGTGCATACTCTCGGTGATAGTGTTTGAGGAAGGTGCAGCGATGGAGGGGGATGACTTTAAACCAATAATCTGTATACGAACCGACCGTATGATTGATAAACTGTTTATAATCTGTAGAGACACGGGTTTGAATAAAGGTGGATTGATTCGGGGATAGATGGTAGACACATTGGTTCAAAAAGAGTGACATGGCTAATGCCGGAGAAAATACAAGAACGTAGTGGAAGGTGGTATACTCCTTCACTTGATACATGGACACTGGTACCACTTTTATATGATACACATCACGTTCTGTAAATCCATCTCCACCCATATATAGAATGGAGCGCTTGGTGTTGATAGTCATCATTTGGGTTTGGACACGGTTCAAATATTGTTGTAAAGCATCGATCGGTGCCATCTCCAACCATTGTGTATTGGACTCATAAATGATGTGTTGTGTGACTTTGTCTGTTCCTTCCATCGTATAATAGGGAAGAAATGTATTCAAGGTTGATTTATGCCCCACATCTGACGTCTTACCCACTGTGATGGCGCACGACTCCGTCACTGTATCGATAGTGTTCACATACCCAAAGGCTGATACACCTACTTCCCATTGTTCATGCAATGGAAATTGAAAAGGTCGGTTGTAATTGGTAAAATAGTGATTCGCTTTATTGTCAAAGGCATCATTCCTAACATTGCTGAGTAAGAGTAATGAAAAGTCAGATTTCTTCTCCCCCATCACTCTTAACTTGTTCAATACTGGCGGTGGTTACCTAGAGGTTGAATATCACTATCCTTCACCCATGAGTTCATGGAAGATGGATAACCTTGCCAGTGTACGAGATGTTCTCGTTGACCATTACGTGTGCGTGAACGTAGCACTTGATCCACTTGATAGATTTCTTCATCCCGTCGCACTACTTGTAATTCCTGTGCATAAAATGCCCCCCGAATAGGTTCTCCTGCTAAATCCACAAGAGAGTACATGCGTGTCCCATAAGGATCTTCCCGTATACTTTGAATACGGAATTCTTCTGTTGACCAATTCGCTTCATACCCCGACCAAACGTTCCTTTATCACGAGAGATACGAACTCGTGCCCCAACTTTGAGAATACTTTGTGGACGTTGAGGGCGTTTCAATTGGGGATAGTTTTGTCGAGCTCGCTTCTGTTGATGTTGAAGAATTGTACCAATATCCCGTGATGTAACTTCATTGGGAACTTTTTGAGTCGTTGAATGACGTGTGTTATTATATGCCATCATCACATCTGGGAGGTAATCAATCCAATTCTGGGCATTGGTAGCTGTGAAAATACGTTCTAATTTATCTTTAATGGTGCGGTTCAAACGTTCCACATGTGCACATTTATAGGGGCTATAAATAGAGAAATGTTCAATATTCTCCTTCTTCAATACTTTGTCCACCTTGCTGTTATAAAATTCCCGACCCTGATCCGTTTGAAGACGTAGAGGGGGAGGGATAGTTTTAAACACCTTCTCTAGAATCCCTGCCACTTCCTCTGCACTTTTTGTTTTCAAAGGGAATGCCCATGCTTTGCGGGAGAAAATATCCATGAGCATGAGGATATATTTATACTGGCGATTAGAGGCGGCATATTCTGATAGTCCACAATGTCCGCTTGGAACTGGATGCGTGGGCCACTCACGCGATACGGATGTAGAGGGCGAATACGGTTTCGCTTCTGTCGATGAAGTGTATACGTCGGCTGGGATCGAAGCCAATGACGGACACGTGTGGCACTCAGACCGGACGCAGCAGCTAAAGCAGCGACGGAACCGTACCCAGCAGGATGCTTGGTGTCGTAGTAAATGCTTTTTAACCTTTCTTCTGCCATCACAACTATCCTTATGTCCAGGTCTACTTGGTGTAATATGGGTCACATTATGATGCGCACAACAGTTCATGGTGAATTGGACATGAGTTTCCCCATCCTCATCAGTTGCCGCCGTTGCACAAGAAGTGCATAGTCGTTGAAAGAGTTGAGCTGTCATCTCTAACACACCACATCTTCATTCATAGTTTACGTATTATAATGCTCATGCAGCACACGTATGGGGGACTGTCTTCTACGTGATTGGCGCCCCGTGACTTCTTTAACAACACCTCGTCTACCACGTGTATTTTCTTTCTTCTACACCTCGCATGCGTCTTTTAGAAGTGACTGGTGGGGGTGGAGGGGGAGTTGCAGGAGGTGGAGTTGCAGGAGTAGGAGGAGGGGGTATGTATTCATCGCTGTTTTTACGGTCGGATTTAATACCCTCTGTATAAGGTTGAGGTAGAGGAGTTAAAGCTGTATTAATACCAAACAGTTTATTGCGCAAATGCTGGAAGTGAATCAGTTTGGCATGCCATGAACGGATTGTATCCATACTGGGTTTGGAGCGAATAATGTCCCGTGCAACCTCTCTTGCATACTCAGGGTATGGATGGACCATATCATCTATTTTCTCCTTTTCCAACGTATGTTGAAGCAGCGCTGTTTGAGGATTGAGAGCCCCTCCCATTTGCCCTCCTGCCTGTTTCTCTTCACATGCTCTATACATGGCAGGAGACACAACCATCATCTTACTGAAATCCATCTTGTTTCGATGAGGGTGTTTTGTTAACTTAAATACAATCATGGGGGGATTAAATAATTGTGAGCGTAGACGGTATTCTAAAGGTGTGGTAGAGGTAAAATCAATAAACAAGTAGGCATAGCTACCATACTCTCGCATCAAGGTGGTAAGGATCTCATGGATGACATGAGTATTTCCTGCTGGGAGCATACGGGAGAGGAATTGACTCGTCTGTTGCTGATTGCGTGGATTGGGGAAAAGAACCATATAGTGGACATTATTATTACGCATCCGTTGCTCCTTATCCCCGTACAAATATTGGGTGATTTGAATGGCAAAGAAGCCTTTATGATGGGAACCGCGTAGAAAGAGGGTAGTGATCCCTTCATGTTTCGCAATCTCCTGCTGCAGATCATCCAGAATCACAATATCATTCTGCCCCAATTGATCTAAATCATCATGTGTGGGTACCCCCAATTTCATATGAATATCCAACTCTTTCAATTTATCATGAAAAGGGCTCTCTATCCCATAAAACCACCATATTTTACGAATGGGATGTTTAAATAAACCATCTCTATGTCGCAGTAAATTTAAGACAAAAGTGGATTTTCCCGATTTACTCGGTCCACATACAATCATAGAGGAGTCATTTTCCAGACGAAAGTCCATGTTTAAAAACAATAACAGGTCCATGAATCATACTTTATTACGTAAAAACAAAAACGGAAACAATTACATTTCACTATATTCAGGAATCAATGAAATGTCAATGTCAAAGGCAAGCCAATCAATCGCACCGTTCTTGATGTAGATAGGGTACTCATCTGTGGTCACGCGTTGCTGAAGTTCTGTATATTGACTCGGATAAATATCCGCAATGGGGTGGACATTGAATCGGTGGATTTGGTGATGCCAATCCGCGCCTTTCAGTGATGCAAGACGTTTCATGGCACTGAGAACAAATGCACGGTATAGAGGTTTAAAGCGTGCGTCATAACTACCAACTCCTTTGTCACCATCCACTTCTATTCCATGTAACCCCTTTAGACCATGGCGTAAAACTCATCACATCTTGGGTCCGTTTCTTCATATGACATACGGCGTGTGCAGCGTAAATGGTGGGGGTTAATGTTTTGAGTGCATCACTAAAATGCTCGTTGCGGAAACAATCACTTTCCAGACGTTGGAGTAATGGGAGAAGTTTCACTTGTACATGCGATGAAGCGAGATAGGTATTCACATCATCATACAACTGTTTATCCGTATAATTAGGAGGGTGAGGTATATCTGTATCCGTGTACAAATAAGCACAAACATTATACACCTTTTGATACACTTTATGGTTTGCTTCCAAACGTCGTAAGACTTGTTGCACTCCACGTACTGTAAAATACTGTTCAATCATGTCACTATATTGTCCTTCCTTCTTCCCACTTTGTATCCAATCCCCTGAACTCGCCTTCAACATCTCATAAAATCGTTTGAGGTACATCTCTCGCACCGTTACATTTTCTACCACACGCCCTTGGTATTGACGTAGCGTAAAAAGTTCCTCCACAATTTGATTGAGGATTTGAATATAGACGAGACGGTTCATTTCACAACGCTCCTCTTCCCTTTCATCTTCATTGGTGGGTTGACCTCTTCCATAATTACCATATTTCCGCAACAATTCCATCAATTGATTCAATATATGTTTCAAGCTGTGGATGGGGGATTTCTCATAAATGGGTCGCACATCCTTGTCAATAAATGAATGGTCCATATGATGTTTTGTAGGGTTTATAAACGTGTATAAACACATTAGTTGTTTTTCTACATTCTCCACATTATCCAAATGTTGCTTCTTCCAATCTTTGGCCTCTTCAATATTCACCTTTAAACGCTTCTTTCGTTTTATAGGTTTTACAGTAAGGGTTGGTGGAGGTGTTTGTGGTAATGCATTCTCCGCTAAAGCACACATTTCCTCTTCTTCCACATCTGTCATCTGCTCCATGGTCTCACCCACTTCAATATGATGATGGTACAGTACTTGTTTCACGCTGCAGCAAAGTCGAAACCGTTGTTTCTCATCATCACGATAGACACCTGTGATTTGGAATGTACAGCTGAGACGAAGTACACTTTTCTTATCCTTATACGTTCCATCCATATTCGTCAGCGTTTCCCAAATCTTATTCAACGCATACAAGGACTTCAATTCAAATTGGCGTTCTCCCATGGTGAAGATTGGGGTGGGAAATGAATGAGGTGGACGGCATAATTTGACATAGATCCCCTTATTCGCTTCCGCTGTCGCACCATCACGCAAGATGGTATCCATATGATAATGTGGCCAGGAACTTTGTCCAATCAATTGACCCATTAATTGTTCCAATAACGCCAAGTCTTCCGCCACTTGATTGGAGAGACGAATCTGGGTATCAAACACACCTTCTGCAAACTCATTCTGCTTCGTCAATCCATACCACATAGAACTCCCACTGTTGAAGAGTAATCGCGCCTCAAGTGCTTTATCCTCCCAGTGGGTAAATTCACGCGGCCAGCAATCATAATTCTCCACTCGAATGGCATGGAAATTGGGGATATCAGTGCTAGGATTTGCCAACTTCACCATAGCAATAGGAAGATGTCGTAGATTTGTATACGGTCGCTTTGACCATTCTACCCTCCGTGTTGCATGGAGGGTGCTGTTGAAGAACCCCTTTACAGTGTCATTGACCACAGTGGGTAAACGTCGTCGTTGCGGCTTCGTCTTCTTCGCATCCCCAGCCTGAACTTTGGCTGGGGGTGCTGCTTCGTCATCTAACATGACAACACGTTTACGTCCTTCGGAACTCATGCTTGCCTCCACACTGATTCCTGATTCCTTATATAATGTTTAAACAGATGCCTGTTGTGCATTCAGCCCTATACCATGCACCGTTCCCAAACGTCGTCTACGGTGCTTGACTATTTTCCTACCACACAGTCCCATATTCATTACAAAGATGAGGAGGATGATGATTTGCACAATAGCGGATATCCACGTGTCTGGAGAGTCAATAGTAGATAGTTTACAGCTACATGGAGAACATGGCATACAATCTGTCGCATTCCATGTACGATGATGATAGAGGTGTTGAACTGTGGGAGGCATTATCACAAATGATGATGAAGTGTACATTCTTCTCTTTATATAGTCTCATCATGCTCCACTTGAATATCTGTCAAATCAAAATTGCACGGATCATCATGAAACGCTACGCCATAGGCTTGTGCAAACGGCATTTGTTTTTGTTGAAAACGACGTTTCTTTTTCAGAAAACTATAATAATCAATTGGAGGTCGTACAAACTTTCGTAGAATAGGACCGTACACTTTAAAGAATTCCTGCTGCACAGGTGTAAGTTTTTTATTCTTTCCTTTTTGCATCTTGGCCATCAGTTTTCGTAAATCTTCCACATAGGCTTTGGGTAATTGATTAATTCGATGATTAATGGTGCGTTTGAAACAACCCACCCCCTTCTTCAAGTGAGCCAGTGTATCTTTGAACACTGTTTGTCGTTCCGTACACCGTTGACACATGTTTGCTACAGTGTCAAATATCCCCATATTTACTTAGTTGAATTCACGAATAAAGCGCAGCATATTCTCACGTTGAGCTACTTGATTGGCATTTTCATGAACCATGTGTGCAATAAAGCGCTCTTTTGTATCCAACATCTGTATCAGACGCTCCATTGTTGCATCAGTGTATACACCATTTCCATCACCTCGATCAGGGTGTTGTACTACAGTTTGAAATCGCTGCTCTAATTGATGAAGAATACGTCGTCGGTTTTCTAAACGCTGCTCTTGTAATGTAATTGAATCATGAAGTAAATTCACAATTACTGAATTCTTAAGTGCATTCAACTCAGTAATGTATTGCTGACCATTCTCAAGTACCGGTGGATGTACTTCATACTGATGGGGGCTTGTCCCTTGATCATGTCTCTGAATAGGTGGTGGAGAAGCCCTTTGTTCATATTGGGGACTTTTCCCTTGATCACGTCTCTGAATAGGTGGTGGAGAAGCCCTTTGTTCATATTGGGGACTTGTCCCTTGATCACGTCTCTGAATAGGTGGTGGAGAAGCCCTTTGTTCATATTGGGGACTTGTCCCTTGATCACGTCTAATAATCATGGGGGGAGGTGATGTACCAATATGTTGATTATTTGCTACTTGATTATAACTGTCAACATATGCATTCTCAATCTCTGTTCTCATTGGATTTGGTAAGGCACTATGGAGTAATGTAGGTTGTATGAGAGGTTCTGGAATATCCTCTACTCGTAACGGTGCTAAACCTTCTCCTTGTAATTCTCGCAATTCATCAATCCATGGTCTCTCATCCGCTACTGGAGGCATTAATTGATCTGGTAAATTCGGTTGTGGTGAATATGGGGAAAGTAAATCTGAATAGGCTACATTTCCCTCCTCTTCCATCGCTCTTTCCATTACATCCATAGGAAGTTGTTGTTGAATCATTGCATAACGGTCCACCCCATCATCTGGCATACCATCCACCAATGCTTGTAAAGCTTCATCTGCATTAAATTCTGGGACTGGTGCTGGGGTTGGGACTGGTGCTGGTGCTGGGGTTGGGGTTGGGACTGGTGCTGGGGTTGGGACTGGAGCTGGAGCTGGAGCTGGAGCTGGGTTGTCATGGTCACTTGCATCCAAATCTACATTATGATTGGTTGTATTGAGTGTCTTAAATATTCGTTTGATTTGCATACGTTGTTGTACATTTAATCGCTCCCCCCTTTTACATACATGATTCATATGTCTTCTCACAAATCGATCTAATTGTGGTTTATCAGCAGTTTGTGGTAGAACTTTCATACACTTGTAACATACATATTTAAAGCGATCTGTCACATTACGTGCATGGGATATTGCAATTGCATTGGGTCTGTTCTTATGCCCGCGACGTAAATGCTCATTCATACGGTGTGTACGGAATGGGAGTCTACAGAATGTACATAATGACATTTTCATACATCGTCTCGCCCGCCTCTCCGGACTTTCCGATTCACCACCTTCCATCTCACTCATATTGATGTCATCCTTTTAACGTCATCATCTTACGTAAAGTCATATCTTCGCCCCCATGACTGCACTCTTCTTTTCTTATGTTGTTTATCATATCGCCCCCAATACCGTCTTCCACGGCATACACTCTTTCGTCGACCTCGTTTGTTACGTATCACGCTGGGTTTGGTTGTTACCATTACGATTTCTCACCTTTTCTTCATTCTTGTTACTTAATGAAGTCGTTACTTCCTCTAACTCTTGGACAGCCATTTGCCACCTCATACCATTATGTCTCCTTATAATTATCTCCCGTATTCTTTTCAAGACTTGTAAGATAATCGTAAGGACCACAAGGATCATGTTGAGTTAAGTAGAGAATCAAAAGAGAACTAATCATAAGAAAAATCATTATCCCCCATACACCATTCCTTCACCTACTTAAAGCATCATTGTCATATAACATTCCATATATTTTACACAGATTTTGATTTACATGTAGTGGTATTAGACCAGGCCATATCATGGAGTTTATGCCATGGTTGGCGATTTACAAATACTGTTTTTCCTGTAAAGGATTCACAATTGTCTTTTGAAATATCAAAGTAATCTAACACAATCTCAACACAATCTGCTAAAGAGCAGTGATATCCATGCGCCCATCTATAGCGTTGACATTCCGTATTGATCACTTTCTTAGTTTTTTTGTAGAGACAATGGGTTTGTTTAGGACATACCATCTTTGAACATCCAATAGGTATTTCTTCATCCCGCACTTTTACCGCTGCTAAATGAAATGGTGTCTTTGCACGTTGATCCCATTGTTTCAAAATCACATCTATCACATGAAATCTGTTCAAGATCACAGGCTTTAGAAAATTGAAATCCGCTGTTGATGGACCTGCCATCAAAATATCATATACAGGTCCATGTCGTTGTTCATTGATATATATAAATTTTTTTAATAATGCTTGTGCATCTTCATAGCATAATCCATCCTTCATTCGTATCTCTTTACCAATACCATGAATATATGTCACATCAAATCGTTCATTGTAATAACACAATCCAGAAGATGTAATTGGTAATCCAGAAACCGTGTCAATTACAGAGGGTTGAATCAATACATGAAACGTCTCCACAAATAATATACCCCATGAACGTTCATGTATCCATAAACACGTCACCTCTGCCAAATCCGTATCTCCTTCCGTATCCACCACCAGATAATTGTGGATCACATCGCCTAATGGATGCGTCATTGTCGTGAGTTTACACTCTTATCCTCAGCTTCAGCTTATATATTGCTGCTACCGTGCATTACCATGTTTATGCACGGTAGACAACAACCACCTTTTGTATATCAGTAAAACACCATGGGCATTGCATCAACCAATTCGTCTCATAACATTCCTCACACACTACACAATGTCCACATGGAATAAATAATACTAGCAGCTCTCTTGTACTACCACACATAATGCATCGTATTTCTCGAAGTAATGTACGTGTCTCATTTTCCAATCGTACTCTTTCCTCTCGTGCTTCAATGGATTGGTACATAGTTATTGTCTCTCCCATTTTATATGTCACAGATCCAAATGACACTTTTTTCACTTTTTTCACCGGGATCCCTTCTTCATAATCCAATAAACGATCTATTAAGGCACCTGCACTGATCTTCTCTTCAGAATGTGTTACAACTTTAATCGCTTCTTCTGAATACCCCAACTCTAACGCCACACACCATGCTGTTGGTAAAGTCATCCTTCATATATCTTTGAAAGCCCTTCCCTTATATAGAGAAAAAACACATGCTTTGTCTATCTATATGTTTATTTTACTACACAACATCTACTTTTTCATCATCATCGTCATTCTCATCAATGTCATTCACATCACTGTTAACTTCATCACTGTTAATTTCATCCTCCGAGTCATCCATTTCATCGTCCGAGTCATACTCTCCATCATTGTTTACAGTATGTCTACTTTGCATAATGTATAGTAATTCCAGTTCCATTTTACGCTTTTCCATATAGCGCATATAGTTAGCACGTACACGATACATAGTCCGAAAGTAGAAAGCATAACCATCATCATATATTTTCAAACGTTGTGCAGGTGTGCACGCATTTTGATATAAATGAATTGTCATATACGTTTGAATACGTATAGGAATAGGAGTGTCTGGGTGGGATTCACTAATCCGATGTCTTTGCACATTAACACGTACTCGATGGGGAAAATAAAAACTTTGAATCATGTCTCTAAATGTATCAGATTGCACTATCACCAATTCCTTGTTCCATACTTTCCATTTCTCCTCAGGAGTACCATTTGGTAAATCTAAAAGTAAATATTGATCATGCTCCGTCTGTTCCTTCATCCGTTTAGCCCGCTTTTTAAGTCGATGGAAAGGGAGAGGGTTATTTACACTCATTTCTTTATCCATCTCTTCCTCATCCATTCGCTCCCCTCCTTCATCCTCACTAAGGTGATGTACAATCTCCTCTCCACCTCTTCGTTTCAAACCTCGTCGTTTGTTCACTTGATTGGCACACACAATCGCGTCAGATAATCGAATCACCTCCATCGCTGTATATGGACGTAAGGAAGTGCTATGAATAGTCAAACTTGGATACTTCATTCCAAACACATTCTTCACACTCTTGTCCTTGAAATAAGATAAATTTGGACCTTTGTATGGATTCAATGGATCTGCTACTAAATACGTCCCCATATCTGATGTATGCATTCGTACTGCTCCTTTGAATGATGATAGATAACGGGTTGCCATTTCCTGTTCACCCACAATATATTTACCACTCTGTCTATCCTTCATGATAATCGCGTCAATGTCCATTGTCATTGTATAACTACATGTTGGAGGGGATTTCCAGCACCGTTGCACTCCTTCTCTGATACTCTGCTTTTCAACCATCTCTTGCAGCGTCTGCTCCATAACTACACTCAATCATGATCTGTACCACTTATATAGGGTTTTGGCTGATTCATTTCATACACTGTATATTGTAAATGTCCCTTTACATCACCCACATGTCTAGGTTGTAATTCTCGTTGTGCTTGACGGTAAACATTCTCTGACACGGTCATCATACATCGTGTCTCTCCTTCTAATGCACTATCTAACACCTGATAGACTTCCTCCATAGTGGTTTTTACACCTCCCACAGGGAAAAGGGATTGAAAATAATCTTCAGACATATCACTCCACTCCATTATAACAGTCCTCTATCATTCTTCATTACTTAAACTCTCTTTCATCTCTATCTCGCTCTTAATGCTCTCAACTTTGCATCTCTAATCGCCCGATTTGTTCCGTTAAAAAATCCCATCATTTTAACCATTGTAGATGGGAGCATAAATTGAAACACTCCACCACGTTGGTAACGGCGTCGACGTCGTCTTCTACGATACGGCATATTTAAATCTACCACATTCATATCTTCCTCTACTTATAATCATCGACGACGGCGTCTATAGCGTCGTCGACGGCGTCCACCTCCAGAAATTTTATTGATCACTTTCCTCGCTGCCATACTTCCAGCTGTTGCTGCTGCTGATGTTGCTGCAGCTTTCCCAGCCAAGGCTAATATGGGGAGAATTGCTGCAGGAAGAACCCCACCTCGTTGTCGTCGTTTACCACGATAGATATTCATAATGATTATCTAACACACAAAACACTACCCCTTTACTTAGAACGATTAAAGAATGCATTTACAAGTCCATATCCAGCTTTGTCTGCAGTACGTTTGGCCATTGCATTACCAATCACTTTCATAAACAATGGGAAAATCATTGCCCCTCTCTGACGTCGTATAAAACCACCTCTCTGCCGTCTTCGTCTTCGTCTTCTTCTTTGTGGCATTATGTCTTTAACCTATTCCATCATACTCTATACTTATAATCATCCTCTTCTCAATCTAAATTTAATTAATCCTTCATCCCTTGCAGCTCCTGTAACACCTGATAACAACCCCTTCAATATACGATACTGTGTAGTGTTCATGAATTCTTTGACCCGTCCTCCACCTCTTTGTCTTCGTCTTCGTCTTCGTCTACCACAATACACCATAGTGTTACCCTCTACACACCTCACACTTCTACTTAGAACGAATACTATCACCAATTCTATGCAGTAATGTAGGACCTACTCCTACATCTCGATGTCTCAATACTTTGAATACTTTATGTAACATTGGAATACCAAGACCGATAAAACCACCCCTCTGACGTCGTCTTCGTCTACCACGATACGGCATTATCATAATAACATTCCATTCACTGTTACTTAGCGCTTTCGCTTAATACGTCTGATTACTTTCCTTGCTATATGACGTGATACACCCTTTGTAATATCTCCTGCAAAATGTTTACCAAGCAATCCCGCTAAAGGTATGAGAATACCCCCTCTCTGACGTCTTCGTCTAACACGGTGGTATGGCATGATTCATACATTGTATCATGTAAATAATTACTTAAACTTCTACACCCCATACCCTTTCATTCAAAAGAAACAACGCTTACCATGTAAATTTATTGAAAATAGAAGTTGAAGTCAAAGTATAATATACATCAGTGAAATACACTATCCATACCAATAACATGTATCACAGCTTCGTCCACCAAATCCACCTCACGCCTCACATTTGATCCTGATGACGAGTGTCCATGAAACTGTCGATGCGGTGGGATAAAGTGACGTAATCCCAATGGAATTACCGGTGATCCGGCCCTCGAGTTAGGAGGTACGTTCTCCTTCTCCTTCTCTTCTTCATAAGTCGCCCACTCTTCATCAGTCATATCACTGAAATTTGTACGAATTGATGACGGCGAATTCAAAAATCTGTCAAGTTGAGTGATGTCTGGTGACACTCTCGGAGGTTGATCCATTGGGGTAGGCGTCACCAACTCTGGAAGTGATTCCTCCACCAATTCACTGAGATCAGGCCATGATCCCCATCCAGATGGAAGATCTGTTGGCCAGTCTTCCATGTCGGTCTCCGGTACCAGCACTTCGGGAATTGTAATCCGTAGAGGTTGGATTAATGTAACGTCAGGCATGTTGCTGTTCACTCGCTCAAGTCAAAAATATGAAGTAAATGATTTCAATAGTCGTTTATATAAAGTTTTTAGTGGATCGGGTCCTCTAAAAGGGATCGGGTCCTCTATCGGGTCCCTTCCATTTACCTTCTCTCCAATAATTTGACTGTCGTTGATGACTAACAATAGTAGCTTTAAGCATAAAATCACACGTGTCCTCACACTCTCTTATCTTCTCCGGATCCTTCGTTTTGTATGCTCTCCTCTTGTATCTCTCAATCATTCGCTTGATGGTCTTCATCTCCTCACGCTGTCTTACTCTCAATTCCTCTCTTGTTTCTACCATGATTGTGATTATGACACTCATTTCATCCACTCTTATATACACCTCTCAAAGGACCCGGTCCCTTCACGGGTCCCCTTCAGGGGACCCTTTACGGGTCCCCTGAAGGGATCCATCACCTCGTTTGTCCACCCGTCCATTCAATGTCAGTCAACGCACCGGTATGAATAATCTGCACCCATACCTTCTTCTCAAAATCCAAACGAAATCGTCGTGTCAGTTTCGGTCGTTTATACACTTCTGGAGTATGTCCATATACTATTGACGTAGCCTTTGCCAAACCCCCATCTTCACGCCTTCTACCTGGAGCACGTCGAATACATGTTTCTGTAGAATTCCATGATATAAGCACATCCCCTTCATACATTGGAATGTAATCACGTTCAAAATAAAGACAGTCTTTCGGTTTCTCCACCGTTGTTGTAATCGGATCATGATATGTCGGTGTTACTTCAAAATAGAATGTGTCAATATACGTTGGAATCATTTCATTTTCCAATTGTATCTTACGGCGTGATATCACTACACAGTTCTTTGTCTCTGAAATTATCTTGTCTCCATGAAATAATGGAATGGTACGGTGATATTGCCAAAATTTACCTTTCCAATGACGTATAGGATAACGTACCTCACACTCTGGAATCTCACTCATGATGATTGTGTTCCTCATCTACCTTCAATTACCCTATTTATACCCATATCCATCTTCTTACAATACCATCCTATTAATCATAGTATAACTCAAGAAAAATTATCACATGCATTATGTATGTTTATTCAATATACACATAAAAGTTCATTCAATATATACATAAAAGTTCATTCAATATATACATAAAAGTTCATTGAAATACAAATTCTTCACTTATTTCACTAAAGGACTTATAATCACCTCTCTCTTCATCAATGTCTCTGTACCATCCGCTGGGGATGACACGTATCCATGCTCCAGCAGTCTCATCTAGACGGAATCGTTGCGTCTCATAAGGTGGGTCCATGAGTGGCTCTGAATGATGTTCAACAAGCACACACGCCTCCATCCACCTTCCATCATCCAGCCACCCTGGTGCACGACGAATGAGCGTTCTTGTAGGGGAGTACCCCAGAATTATATCCCCTTCGTACATAGGAATATCACCTCGTTCCGTGTAGAGTGGCGTCTCCGGTGGGTCATTCGTACTTCTATGTATACGATACACAGGCGATTTTGTAAAATAGAATGTGTCAATCGTTGTTGGAAATACGTGAGTCTCTGTCCGTACCACAGCCCGCTTGACCACCACACATGATATCTTATCTGATAGGATCACATCCCCAGCAAAAAGGGGAATATCTCGATACACCATTGCAGGCTCGATCTCGAAGCAATGGGAAGAATATATTTGATGTTGATAGCGTTTCTTTTCCTGCTACTTCCATATTGTATCTGAGTAGTCTTCTTTAGCGGTATAACTCATTTACATTCAAACTCCTTCTTATATATTTTATGGAGGGATCTGTTCCCTACGAGGGGACCCGCGATAGTATCATAGTAGAATTCAAACGAACAGTACTATAGTTTTTTCGCGCCACGGGTCCCCTGGTTGGTAACGGGACCCGTGACCTTGGACACGGTCCCGTTGCTAAGCAACCAGGGGACCCGTGGCGCGAAAAAACTATAGTACTGTTCGTTTGAATTCTACTATGATACTATCTAAGACTACTAATGTTGCGGAGGTATAAGGGGGAGGAGGTGAATACAGATGATTAATTTGACGTAATTGTGTTTGTAAATTATGGGGTGGATATTGCAAAATTTCTTGCTTTAAATAGAAAGGTGTAATAGGAATTGGAATATGAATTTGAATACCATGGGTTGCTAAATCTGGATCAATAATTGGTGCTTGTATATTCACTCGTGTAATCCATCGTTCTTTAGCATGACGCAGAGTAATGGCAATGGTATAGGTACTAGCATATAGTTGGTAAAGTGGATTGAAGGTACATTTCTTATACCAATATACAGATTCATCAGTGCTAAGTAATATATGCCAATGCCCCTTATCATACACTTTTGCTTTACCACCATCCTGTTCACGCTTATGTAACGTTTGAATATGAACGTTTTTATTGATACATGATGTATACACTTGATTATTAAAGTCTTTTACAGAAGAAGAGGGTTGATTTACACCTTGCCATAATCCTGAAATAGTAGTAGTTCCTAATAATGTTGCACTTTGAGAATGTGTCTCCATTTGAAGGAAAATAGGGTGAAATTCGTAATCTTTTCTCCAACGAATACTAATTGAAAGTTTGGGACCTTCATGACATTGGTGCCATTGAAGAGTGAATGGATAGGCGTGAGCAGGTAGTTTATCATAATGTGCTTGATAGGTGGGATCTTTTGCTTTAGGAATACTGATACTATGATGTGTATGAAATACATGATTCAGGTATTGAGGTAATGTATAGAAGCCGGGAGGAATGAAATATTCATATGTTATATAATACCCTACTACGGCAAAGAAACCCATTACAATTCGTTCTTGATGAGTTATATGAATTAAGAGTTTGTCCTGTTTCGCTAATGTTGTAAGATCTGTTTTCCATTGTTTCTTTTTAACACTATCTTCTGGTAAAGCTTTATACTGATCTAAAAAAGTTGTAAGAAATGTTATATATTGGGGGAGTGGACGAATATGACGAAAATTAAATGCGGTGAATAGTCGGTTTTCATAAGTAGTATGTTCAGGTATCGTGGCACACTCATATTCAAGTACATGTGTAGGAGGAAGTGTTTCCATAGTTGGAGTTAGATTGGAAGAGAAAGTAGAAGCACTTTGTATTAATTGGGTTTGAATCGTTTCTATATGTAACACACAGGGGTTTTTCACTAATATCTCATCCGCACGTAAATAAGGTGGGATGATTTCTGTCATAGCTAGAGCATAGTTTAAATTGTGTGCTTCATTTGTTGGTTGATTTTTAGGTTGTCGAGTACGAGGAAAACTAGTTTGAACACTATCGTAGGCATCTGCAACCTCTTTTCTATTTTTAGTTGTGATATGTTGATCGCGAGGAAGATTAAACCATGTTTCAAGAGGAAGTTGATTTCCTAATTCCTGTTTAAGATGACGTAATGTTGATAGAAGTCGACGTAAATAATTAACTTTAACATCATAAGTATATTGAGCTTGATGTGCTTTTTCCGTAATGATAGGATCATGAACTAATCCAATTCCAAGAGAGATTTCTTCCCATTGACATTTGATTAAATCAGAAGGAAGTGTAAAATCTAAAGCACTCGCTAAATTGGCCACAATACCATATTCCTTCTTATACAATGCGATGAGTTTTGTAATTCTAATATAAGTATGACTCATTCCATACTGTGGACCGGGCATACGTAAAAATTTATAGAGAGAAGGTGTTTCTAATCCATTACATCCGTATAAGTTAATAGAAGTAGTCACTTCAACATGTGTTTGTTGAATTAATCTTGTGAGAAGTTGATAGTCCATAGCTGTTAAAGCTATATTTTCTGATTGTTTGATTTGAAATTGAATTTCATCCTCAGTTTGATGTACAATTGAGCCTATACCTGACCATGTCATCCATTTTAATAAATCTGTTAATGGCATTTTCTTCTCAGCATATTCTCGATGATAATGCTGAGTAAATGTACAGCGATGTAATGGAATTACACTGAGCCAATAATCCTGATAGGAGCCTAGTGAATGATTAATCACATTTTTATAATGAGGTGAAAGACGAGTATAAATAATAGTGTCATTATAGGGTGATAGATGAAACACACATTGATTTAAAAATAATGACATGGCCAATGCTAGTGATAACACTAAAATATAATGAAATGTGGAATACTCTTTCACTTGATATGATGAAAAGGGGCTAATTTTTAATGGGTAAACATCATTCTTCGTAAAGCCATCACTACCCATGTAAAGAATAGAACGATGAGTTGTAATATGTATCATTTGTGTTTGTATCGTATCTAAATATTGTTTCAACGCATCTATGGGTACTGTTTCTTTCCATTGTGTTTCCGACGTATACAAGTGATGATAAATGACTTGATCACTTCCTTCTATAGTATAGTAAGGTAGAAATGTATTTAATGTAGAATGATTCCCTACATCAGCTGTTTTTCCAACAGTTATAGTATGTGGTTCCGTGATTGTATCAACCGTATTTACATACCCGAATGCAGATACACCTACTTCCCACTCCTAACGATATGGAAGTATAAAAGGGACATTATAATTCGTAAAATAGTGATTTGCTTTATTGGCAAACATATCATTTTGTACATTACTAATCAAATGTAAAGAGAAGTCATTCACTTTTTCACCCATAATGTTAAACACATTAATATTGACGTAGATTACCTAAAGCTTGAAGGTCGGATTCTTTCACCCATGAGTTCATTGAAGCTGGGTAACCTTGCCAATGGACAAAATATTCACGTTGTCTATGTCGACGACGTTGACGAATGATCTTATCTATTTGATAAATTTCTTCATCACGTCGAACAACTTGCAATTCCTGAGTATAGAATGCCCCATGAATAGGTTCTCCAGCTAAATCCACTAATGTATACATTCGCGTTCCATGAGGATCTTCACGAATTGATTTAATAATGAATTCTTCTGTTGACCAATTCGCTTCATGCCCTCGTCCAAAAGTACATTTATCCCGTGAGATACGAACACGAGCTCCAACTTTTAATAGAGGTACAGTTTGTTGGCGTCGATGCTTTAGTGGTTGCTTCAGTTAAGGATAATTCTGTTGATTTCGTTTAATCTGATGTTTCAGAATTGAACCTATATCTTGTGACGTAACTTCATTTGGAATATGATGAGTTGTTGAATGGCGTGCATTATTATACGCCATCATCACATCTGGGAGATAATCAATCCAATTTTGAGCATTTGTTGCCGTAAAAATACGTTCTAATTTATCTTTAATAGTACGATTTAATCGTTCCACATGTGCGCATTTATATGGACTATAAATAGAGAAATGTTCAATATCATCCTTCTTCAAAACATCTGCTACTTTTGTATTATAAAATTCTCGCCCTTGATCCGTTTGTAAACGTTGAGGGGGAGGAATCGTTTTAAACACCTTTTCTAAAACATCTGCTACTTCTTCTGCACGTTTCGATTTTAATGGGAAAGCCCATGCTTTACGAGAAAAAATGTCCATTAACATGAGAATATATTTATACTGACGATTTGAGTTGGCATACTTTTGGTAATCCACAATATCTGCCTGAAATTGAACCTGAGGCCCACTCACTCGATATGGTTGGAGTTGTCGGATACGATTGAATTTCTTGCGATGTAGTGTATAGGTGGGTTGGGATTGAAGCCAATGACAGACTTTTGATTGACTGAGGCCGGATGCAGCAGCTAAAGCAGCGACAGAACCGTACCCAGAAGGATGTTTTGCGTCGTAGTAAATGTCCTTCAATCGCTCCATCACATGTATCATTAGGTGGAGGTGGTCTACTTATATGTGTGATATTGTGATGGGCACAACAGCTCACATTCATATGAAAACTTCCATTACTACCACCACTACTACCATCTGTACACGACGAGCATAGGCGTTGCAAGAATGGTGTTACAGAAGTAGCTGTCATCATTATTATACATGTATAACTATTATGTGTCTATATATTACCTATTTCCATACACATCAGTCAAAGAAGGGCGTACATTATCTTTATCACGTCGTTCACGTCGCCGTGAACGATCTGTATGACCTGGACTTTTGCTATGGGTACGTGATGGACCGGTAGTTCTAGTCACACGAGTAGTTTTACTCCCACGTGATGGACCTGTCGTTTTACTCCCACGTGCTGGACCTGTCGTTTTACTCACACGTGCTGGATCAGCAGGTACTGTTGGTATTACAGCAGCTTTAGGTTTAGTTTTTACAGGTGGTATAGGATAATTAGTAGGAAAATCATCTGTATATGGAATTGGTATAGGTGCTAGACGATTATCTTTATCAAAGTCAAACAATCGATTACGCATAGCTTGGAATTTGAGAATTTTACTATGCCATGCACGTAATGTATTAATACTAGGCTTATAACGAAGAATTTCACGTGCTACTTCACGAGCATATTCGGGATAGGGGTTCATCATATCCGTAATTTTCTCATTTTCCAATTGATGTTGTAGGAGGGCATTCTCCGACGCTGCTAATATCTTGTTTGTAGAGGGAGTTGATACAGCACCCCCTGTTTGTTTATCTTCACATACTTTCTGTAAATGATTGGGGGTCACTACCATCATTTTACTGAAATCCATTTTATTACGATTTTGTGAATGTCTTGTTAACTTAAAAACAACCATTGGGGGATCAAACAATTTTGTACGTAAACGATATTCCATAGGTGTATGTGGTGTGAAGTCAATAAATAGGTATGCATAAACACAATATTCCCGCATTAATGTTTCTAGAATGTCATGAATAACATTATTATTTCGAGCAGGTAACATACGCGATAAGAATTGACTTGTTTGTTGTTGATTACGTGGATTCGGAAACAAGACCATATAATGAACATTATTATTTCGCATACGTTGCTCCTTATCACCATACAAATATTGTGTGATTTGCATGATAGCCGCATACAGAAGACTTTTCATGTCGCAAGTGATTCAAAAGAACAGGGGTGTCTTCTTAGGTTTATTGGCTAAAAGAATTACTAAAAACAATATGTACAGGCCCAACGTTTCGCGTGTTCACGCTTCCTCAGGGGCAAAACAGATAAGACCTACGGCTAAAATCGTCAGTACAGCACAGGAGTATGTGTGATTTGAATCGCAAAAAATCGTTTATGATGAGATCCACGCAAAAACAAGATAGTAATTCCTTCATGTTTAGCACTTTCTTGTTGTAAATCATCTAGAATAACAATGTCATATTGACCTAATTGATCTAAATCATCATGTGTAGGAATACCACATTTTAAATTTATATCAAATTGTTTTAACTGTTCATGAAATGGGCTATCAATCCCATAAACCACCATATTTTATTAATAGGATATTTAAATAAACCATCTCTATGTCGTAATAAATTTAACACAAATGTCGATTTGCAAGATTTACTAGGCCCACAAACTATCATAGACGAATCATTCTCTAAACGGAAATCCATGTTAAAACAACAGAATATATTCCAACAATTTATTACGTAAAAACATCATATTATACTTTATTCACAATATTCAGGAATAAGTGTTGTATCAATTCCAAACTTATTCCAAAATATACATCCATCTTTGGTATACACTGGATAGTCACTATGTATAAGTCCATTACGAACAGCTTGATATTCATCGGGACATAAAGATTCAATTTGAGCGTCATGCCATGTCTCTCCTTTAAGTACAGACAAGCGTTTCATAGACGTCATAACAAAAGCATGATACACTTGTGTAAAGCGACTATCTACTACACCCAATCCATTCATATCACTTTTAATATTTTGTATTCCTCGTAGACCATGACGTAATATTTCCATTACATCTTGCACACGCTTTTTAATATAACGCACAGATTCAGGCAGATGTATAGTAGGTGTAAGGGATTTCAAAGCATCACTAAAATGTTCGTTTCTAAAACAGTCATTCTCCAAACGTTGTAAAAGTGGATGTACTTGCTTTTCAAAGTATGCATTTGATAAAAATAAATTTATGTCACTACTTAATGCATCATCAGTAGTATGAGGTGGATCTACCACATCAATATAAACACTTTGGCACACAGAAAAATCCGTTCGTGTAATCTGTTGAATAGCACTCAAACGATGTAAAGCATGTTGAACACCACGTACAATAAAATATTGTTCAATCATACCTCCTTGGAAAGTGTCAGCACATGCTCCATTACGTACCCAATCCACATCTTCTTTGATCATGATAGTAAATCGCCTCAAATATGCATCACGTAACTCTATGTTTTCTACTACTCGTGATTGATATTGTCGTAAGGTACATACTTCTTCCATAATTTGTTTCAAATATCGTAGTAAATTTAATTGTTGACAATTTAAACGCTCCAACTCCCAATCTTCATCACATGTCGGTTGTCCACGACCGCCAAAGAGACATTTATCGAACTTGTCTTCCATCATTGTAAGTTTTGAAATTATATATTGCAAACTATGACTTGGGGATGCACTATACAATGGAATGAGATCATATTCTATAAATTTATTCATAATTTCAATACTAGACGATTGTGTAAATGGGGAAGCATCACGTTTTACGAATTGAACAAAACAGTTTATTTGATCATCCGTTGTCTCCTTCTGTGCAATCTGCTGTTTTGCCCACATTTTTGCTTGTTCCATATTTACTTCTAAATTCACTTGTTTCTTCTTTCGTACCTTTTTAACTATCGGTGGAGGTGTTGACAATTCTTTACACTGTTCACTCATCGCAGTTTCTACTGTCTCTACTAGTGCACACATCTCTTCCTCTTCTTTCACATCCATCTCCTCCATTTCTTCTTTCAAATTTACCTGATGAAACAATACTTGTTTCACACTACAGCATAATCTGAATCGCTGCTTCTTATCGTCACGGTACACACCTGTTATTTGAAACACACAACTTAATCGAATGATCTCATGCTTATCCTTGTATGATCCATCATCATTTGTGATATTCTTCCATATTTCATTAAGTACATATAATGTCTTTCTTTCAAATTGTCGCTCACCCATTGTAAAAATTGGAGTTGGTGAAATATGTGGTGATCGACAAAATTTAACATATATACCTTTATTTGCATCACTAGTAACACCATCACGCAAAATAGAGTCAACTTTATACTGTGCCCAAGCACTTTGACCTACTAATTCAGTCACAAATTTCTCCAACAGTTCTATATCTTGACCCACTTGTTGTGTTAGACGGATACGTGTATCAAATGCATCCTTTGTAAACTCATTCTCTTTGACCAATCCATACCACGTCGATGCTCCACTATTAAATATTAATCGTGCCTCCTTCATTTTATCTTCCCATCGTGTGAAATCACGTGGCCACCATTGATAGTTTTCAACACGTAGAGGATGGAATTGTGGGATATCCTTTGCAGGTAAAGCCAATTTAATCATAGCGATTGGTAGATGATGCAAATTTGTATATGGGCGTTTATCCCAATCCATTTCATGTGACATATATTGTGTCGAATTGAAAAATCCTTTTACCGTATCATTTAAAACAGTTGGTAATCTAGCACTGAAGCGTTTCTTTTTCCTATCCACACCTTTCACTGACGTATCAACTATATATTCTGACATTGTTATTCGTTTACGAGTTATTTTCGGAGCGTCCATCTTCTCGTGTGTACAACCGTCACTGTCTACGATTAATGTCATAATGAACCCTCCACCGCTTTATATACACTTTATGAAACCATCGGTTGTGCATTTTGCATGCCATGCGTTGTACCAAATACACTTCTTCGTGTTTTAGACCGATGCTTTAACACTTTACGCCCACATAAACCTACATTCAATATAAAGATAAGAATAACCACAAGTTGAATTGTTACAGTCATCCATGAATCCGGAATAGGTATATTCGTAAATAATGCATGATTTGGCACATTCACAGTACAAGGTGGACATTCACATGAACTATTCCATGTACGATAATGAACATGATGATGTGTTTTTGGAGGCATTATCATAGATACATAATTATGATAGTATGTTTTTACTTATTATCATGAGATACTTGAATGTCATCTAAATCAAAATTATCTGGATTGTCATGAAATGCAATTCCATATGCTTGTACAAATGGCACTTGTCTTTGTTGAAAACGACGTTTCTTTTTTAAGAAACTATAATAGTCTACAGGAGGCTTTACAAATTTGCGAAGTATTGGACCATACACTTTAAAAAATTCTTGTTGTACAGGTGTTAATTTTTTCGTTTTACCACCTGTTTGCATCTTTGCCATTCATTTACGCAAATCTTCTACATATGCCTTTGGTAGTTGATTAACACGGTGGTTGATTGTTCGTTTAAAACACCCCACACCTTTTTGTAACCGTCCTAGTGTATCTTTGAACACCGTTCGACGATCGATACATTGTTGACACATTATGAATACACAATCCTATTAAACTCTCAGTTTAATTAGTGAAATTCTCGTATCAATCGCTGTATATTTTCATACAACGCTACATGATTTGCATTCTCATGTACGAAATGAGCTATAAATCTTTCCTTCATATCCAACATATTTGCTAATTGTTGTAACGTTGCATCTGTATATACACCATTTCAATCTTGTCTATGTGGTTGTTGTATAGTTGTTTGTAATTGACGTTCCAATTGATGTAATACTTGTCGTCGTGTTTGCAAACGCTGTTCTTGTATTTTGATTGAATCTTGCAGTAAATTAACAATGACTATTTTTCAATGCATTCATATGTGTTACATATTCTAGACCATTTTCTAACAATGGAGGATGAACTTCATAATGATGCCTTGGTGAATTTTGTTCATGTGGTGACGTAGCTGTTCCTTGATCATGTCTAATAGGTGGTGATGTAGCTGTTCCTTGATCATGTCTAATAGGCGGTGGTGAATAATGTCGTTGAGGAATGGGGGATGTAGCTGTTCCCTGATCATGTCTAACAGGTGTTGGTTGAGGTAAAGGTGATGTTCCTTGTTCACGCAATTCAGTAATCATAGGTGGTAAGGGTTGTCCCGATAATTGATTATTTGCAATGTGATTATATGAATCTACATATGCATTTTCAACAATTTGCATTGGATTAGGTAACACATTATCTAACAAAATTGGTTGTATAAGATGCTCTGGAATATTGTCTGTCACATGAGCTAAGAATACAGGGGACATTAAAGGGGAAAACACCATATCATTAACCGCTTGATGCATTACATCACCCATCTCTGGGAATTGTTCTCGTAATAATGCTAAACGATTCACATTATCATCAGGCATCCCTTCTAATAATGTCCACAATGCATCATCAACATCTACAGATGGTATTTGTTGCACATTTTCTGATATAGATTGATCAATTGGTGATGTCACGTCATTCATTTCTGTAATTTGTGGTATTGTACCCTCACTGTCATCACTATTGTCATCATCATCATCTAAATCAACATTATGATGATGAGGGGGTACTGGAAGAGTATTAGATCTCTCTAATTGAGTACGTGTTGTATTCATCGCCTTAAAAATCTCTTTAATTTGTTGACGTTGAACTCCAGTTAGATGATCCCCTTTACATACATGATCTATATGTTGTCGCACAAAACGGTCAACACGTTGTTTACTTGTTTCTTTAGGAATCACTTACATACATCTATGACATACATATTTATAACGATCTGTAACATGTCGATTATGAGAAATTTGAATAGCATTACGTATATCTCTATGAACGTTTCGAAGATGTTCATTCAGACGATTTGTGCGAAATGGTAATCTACAAAAGGTACACAAAGCCATTCTCATTCATTTTTCAGCCCTTTTTTCAGCACTATCTTTACTTTTATTCCTTGTAATACGTGCCATGCTGTTTTCCTTTGTCGAACGCGTCGGTTTTTACGCAAAATCCTTTGATAAATAATTTGAGCTCGCTTATTACGTAGAGGGTAATTTTTTGTGTGAAATGCCATTACGCTGTACTGGTCGACCTTCAGTTTTCATTTTATTCACCGCATCTGATAATTCATCAATATGTTTACACACATCTGTTAACATTAAATGACGTCGTTTAATAAAAAATTCCTTCACACTCTTGATTATATGTATCAATAATGTTAGAATCACAACTATCATTATAGTTTATGATCAATCTATCAAAATCGAACCACCCTAAAAACACAATTGATGCAATCATATAATAAATCATTATATACCTTATACGTCAACTACACGTATACTTAAAAACGTCTCTATACATGTAACATGACTATATATTTCAATAAGATGAAGACGCAGAATAACATGTTCCACATGAATCACATTTAAAATAATCATGTCGTCTCAACAAAATAGTCTTTCCCAAAAACAACTTACACTTATCTTCAGGTACCTTAAAATAATACAATGCTAACTCTATACAATCTGCTAATGAACAATGATATCCATGTGTCCATCGACACGGTTGACATTCAGTTCGATTAGGCATACGTGATTGTCTATACAAAGCATGCGTTTCCTTCAGACATCGTTGTTCTGTAAAACACACTGGTAACTCTTCATCACGCCGTTTCACTGCAGCTTTATGACTCCCTTCATGAACTCGTTCTTCCCATCGCTTCAGACATACTTCTTCTACCACACACGATTCATCCATTACTGATGAAACAAAATCCAACTCTGATGCCGATGGACCAGCCATTATAACTTTTGCCACTTTACCAAATGCTTCTGTATTTCGGACAATAAATTGACGCAATTGATGTTGGGCATTCTCATATGTTAAACTTTTCTGTGCTCGTATCTCTCTGCCAATGCCATGAATATATTTAACATCAAATTGAAAATTATGTGTTGAAGGTAAAGGCTTAATCAGATGATGAAATACATCGATAAATAATATACCATACGCACGCTCCTGTATCCACATACACGTCACAGCTGAGACGAAGTACACTCTTCTTCTCCTTGTACGTTCCATCCATGTTCGTCAACGTTTCCCAAATCTTATTCAAGGCATACAAGGACTTCAATTCAAATTGTCGTTCCCCCATGGTGAAGATGGGGGTGGGGAATGAATGGGGTGGACGGCATAATTTGACATAGATCCCCTTATTCGCTTCCGCTGTCGCACCATCACGCAAGATGGTATCCATATGATAATGTGGCCAGGAACTTTGTCCAATCAGTTGACCCATTAATTGTTCCAATAACGCCAAGTCTTCCGCCACTTTGATTAGAGAGACGGATGCGTGTATCAAACACACCTTCTGCAAACTCATTCTGCTTCGTCAATCCATACCACATAGAACTCCCACTGTTGAAGAGTAATCGTGCCTCGAGTGCTTTATCCTCCCAGTGGGTAAATTCACGCGGCCAGCAATCATAATTCTCCACTCGAATGGCATGGAAATTGGGGATATCAGCGCTGGGATTTGCTAATTTCACCATGGCAATGGGAAGATGTCGCAGATTGGTATACGGTCGCTTTGACCACTCTACCCTCCGTGTTGCATGGAGGGTGCTGTTGAAGAACCCTTTCACAGTGTCATTGACCACAGTGGGTAAACGTCGTCGTTGTGGCTTTGTCTTCTTTGCATCCCCAGCCTGAACTTTGGCTGGAGGTGCTGCTTCGTCATCTAACATGACAACACGTTTACGTCCATCGGAACTCATGCTTGCCTCCACACTGATTCCTCATTCCTTATATAATGTTTAAACAGACGCCTGTTGTGCATTCAGCCCTATACCATGCACCGTTCCCACACGTCGTCTGCGGTGTTTGACTATCTTCCTCCCACATAGTCCCATATTCATTACAAAGATGATGATGATGATGATTTGTACAATAGCGGTTATCCACGTGTCAGGAAAGTGGATAGAGGGTAGTTTGCAGCTGCATGGAGAGCAAGGCATACAGTCTGTCACATTCCATGTACGATGATGGTAGAGGTGTTGAACTGTGGGAGCCATGTTACAAATGATGGTGAAGTGTACATTCTTCACTTTATATAGTCTCGTCATCATGCTCTACTTGAATATCTGTCAAATCAAAATTGCTTGGGTCATCATGAAACGCTACGCCATAGGCTTGTGCAAATGGCATTTGTTTTTGTTGAAAACGACGTTTCTTTTTCAGAAAACTGTAATAATCAATAGGGGGTTGTACAAACTTGCGTAAAATAGGACCGTACACTTTAAAGAATTCCTGCTGCACAGGTGTGAGTTTTTTATTCCCTCCACCTCCTTTTTGCATCTTGGCCATCAGTTTTCGTAAATCGTCCACATAGGCTTTGGGCAATTGATTGATTCGATGATTAATGGTACGTTTGAAACAGCCCACCCCCTTCTTCAAATGACCCAGTGTATCTTTGAACACTGTTTGTCGTTCCGTACACCGTTGACACATGTTTGCTACATTGTCAAATATCCCCACATTTACTCAGTTGAATTCACGAATAAAGCGTAGCATATTCTCACTTTGAGCTACTTGATTGTAACCTTCTCCTTGTAATTCTCGCAATTCATCAATCCATGGTCTCTCATCCGCTACTGGAGGCATTAATTGATCTGGTAAATTCGGTTGTGGTGAATATGGGGAAAGTAAATCTGAATAGGCTACATTTCCCTCCTCTACCATCGCTCTTTCCATCACATCCATAGGAAGCTGTTGTTGAATCATTGCATAACGATCCACCCCATCATCTGGCATACCATCCACCAATGCTTGTAAAGCTTCATCTGCATTAAATTCTGGGACTGGTGCTGGGGTTGGGACTGGTGCTGGTGCTGGGGTTGGGGTTGGGACTGTTGCTGGGGTTGGGACTGGAGCTGGAGCTGGAGCTGGAGCTGGGTTGTCATGGTCACTTGCATCCAAATCTACATTATGATTGGTTGTATTGAGTGTCTTAAATATTCGTTTGATTTGCATACGTTGTTGTACATTTAATCGCTCCCCCCTTTTACATACATGATTCATATGTCTTCTCACAAATCGATCTAATTGTGGTTTATCAGCAGTTTGTGGTAGAACTTTCATACACTTGTAACATACATATTTAAAGCGATCTGTCACATTACGTGCATGGGATATTGCAATTGCATTGGGTCTGTTCTTATGCCCGCGACGTAAATGCTCATTCATACGGTGTGTACGGAATGGGAGTCTACAGAATGTACATAATGACATTTTCATACATCGTCTCGCCCGCCTCTCCGGACTTTCCGATTCACCACCTTCCATCTCACTCATATTGATGTCATCCTTTTAACGTCATCATCTTACGTAAAGTCATATCTTCGCCCCCATGACTGCACTCTTCTTTTCTTATGTTGTTTATCATATCGCCCCCAATACCGTCTTCCACGGCATACACTCTTTCGTCGACCTCGTTTGTTACGTATCACGCTGGGTTTGGTTGTTACCATTACGATTTCTCACCTTTTCTTCATTCTTGTTACTTAATGAAGTCGTTACTTCCTCTAACTCTTGGACAGCCATTTGCCACCTCATACCATTATGTCTCCTTATAATTATCTCCCGTATTCTTTTCAAGACTTGTAAGATAATCGTAAGGACCACAAGGATCATGTTGAGTTAAGTAGAGAATCAAAAGAGAACTAATCATAAGAAAAATCATTATCCCCCATACACCATTCCTTCACCTACTTAAAGCATCATTGTCATATAACATTCCATATATTTTACACAGATTTAGAGTTACATGTAGTGGTACTAGACCAGGCCATATCATGGAGTTTATGCCATGGTTGGCGATTTACAAACACTGTTTTTCCTGTAAAGGATTCACAATTGTCTTTTGAAATATTAAAGTAATCTAACACAATCTCAACACAATCTGCTAAAGAGCAGTGATATCCATGTGCCCATCGATAGCGTTGACATTCCGTATTGATCACTTTCTTATGTTTTTTGTAGAGGCAATGGGTTTGTTTAGGACATACCATCTTTGAACATCCAATAGGCATTTCTTCATCCCGCACTTTTACCGCTGCTAAATGAAATGGTGTCTTTGCACGTTGATCCCATTGTTTCAAAATCACATCTATCACATGAAATCTGTTCAAGATCACAGGCTTTAGAAAATTGAAATCCGCTGTTGATGGACCTGCCATCAAAATATCATATACAGGTCCATGTCGTTGTTCATTGATATGTATAAATTTTTTTAATAATGCCTGTGCATCTTCATAGCATAATCCTTCTTTCTTTCGTATCTCTTCACCAATACCATGAATATATCTCACATCAAATCGTTCATTGTAATAACACAATCCAGAAGATGTAATTGGTAATCCAGAAACCGTGTCAATTACAGAGGGTTGAATCAATACATGAAACGTCTCCACAAACAATATACCCCATGAACGTTCTTGTATCCATAAACATGTCACCTCTGCCAAATCCGTATCACCTTCCGTATCCACCACCAGATAATTGTGAATCAAATCACCTAACGGATGCGTCATTGTCGTGAGTTTACACTCTTATCCTCAGCTTCAGCTTATATATTGCTGCTACCGTGCATTACCATGTTTATGCACGGTAGACAACAACTGTCCGTTGTATATCAGTAAAACACCATGGGCATTGCATCAACCAATTCGTCTCACAACATTCCTTACACACTACACAATGTCCACATGGAATAAATAAGACCAGTAGCTTTCTTGTACTACCACACATAGTACATCGTATTTCTCGAAGTAATGTACGTGTCTCATTTTCCAATCGTACTCTTTCCTCACGTGCCTCAATGGATTGGTACATGGTTATGGTCTCACCCATCTTACATGAGACAGATCCAAATGAAACTTTCTTCACTTTTTTCACCGGGATCCCTTCTTCATAATCCAATAAACGTTCTACTAATGTACCTGCACTAATCTTCTCTTCACAATGTGTCACAACTTTAATCGCTTCTTCTGAATACCCTAAGTCTAACGCCACACACCATGCTGTTGGTAGAGCCATCCTTCTTATATCTTTGAAAACCCTTCCCCTTATATAGAGAAAGAAAAACACATGCTTTGTCTATCTATATGTTTATTTTACTACACAACATCTACTTTTTCATCATCATCGTCATTCTCATCAATGTCATTCACATCACTGTTAACTTCATCACTGTTAATTTCATCCTCCGAGTCATCCATTTCATCGTCCGAGTCATACTCTGCATCATTGTTTACAGTATGTCTACTTTGCATAATGTATAGTAATTCCAGTTCCATTTTACGCTTTTCCATATAGCGCATATAATTAGCACGTACACGGTACATAGTCCGAAAGTAGAAAGCATAACCATCATCATATATTTTCAAACGTTGTGCCGGTGTGCACGCATTTTGATACAAATGAATTGTCATATATGTTTGAATACGTATAGGAATAGGAGTGTCTGGGTGGGGTTCACTAATCCGCTGTCTTTGCACATTAACACGTACTCGATGGGGAAAATAAAAACTTTGAATCATGTCCCTAAATGTATCAGATTGCACTATCACCAATTCCTTGTTCCATACTTTCCATTTCTCCTCAGGAGTACCATTTGGTAAATCTAAAAGTAGATATTCATCATGCTTATTATTAGATATTCATTTAGCCCGCTTTTTAAGTCGATGGAAAGGGAGAGGGTTATTTACACTCATTTCTTTATCCATCTCTTCCTCATCCATTCGCTCCCCTCCTTCATCCTCACTAAGGTGATGTACAATCTCCTCTCTACCTCGTCGTTTCAAACCTCGTCGTTTGTTCACTTGATTGGCACACACAATCGCGTCAGATAATCGAATCACTTCCATCGCTGTATATGGACGTAAGGAGGTACTATGAATAGTCAAACTTGGATACTTCATTCCAAACACATTCTTCACACTCTTGTCCTTGAAATAAGATGGATTTGGACCTTTGTATGGATTCAATGGATCTGCTACTAAATACGTCCCCATATCTGATGTATGCATTCGTACTGCTCCTTTGAATGATGATAGATAACGGGTTGCCATTTCCTGTTCATCCAAAATATATTTACCACTCTGTCTATCCTTCATGATAATCGCGTCAATGTCCATTGTCATTGTATAACTACATGTTGGAGGGGATTTCCAGCACCGTTGCACTCCTTCTCTGATACTCTGCTTTTCAACCATCTCTTGCAGCGTCTGCTCCATGACTACACTCAATCATGATCTGTACCACTTATATAGGGTTTCGGCTGATTCATCTCATACACTGTATATTTTAAATGACCTTTTACACCGCCCACGTGTCTAGGTTGTAATTCCCGTTGTGCTTGACGGTAAACACTCTCTGACACAGTCATCGTACATCGTGTCTCTCCTTCTAATGCACTATCTAACACCTGATAGACTTCCTCCATAGTGGTTTTTACACCTCCCACAGGGAAAAGGGATTGAAAATAATCTTCAGACATATCACTCCACTCCATTATAACAGTCCTCTATCATTCTTCATTACTTAAACTCTCTTTCATCTCTATCTCGCTCTTAATGCTCTCAACTTTGCATCTCTAATCGCCCGATTTGTTCCGTTAAAAAATCCCATCATTTTAACCATTGTAGATGGGAGCAAAAATTGAAACACTCCACCACGCTGGTAACGGTGTCGACATCGTCTTCTTCTACGATACGGCATATTTATCTACCACATTCATATCTTCCTCTACTTATAATCATCGATAACGACGTCTATAGCGTCGTCGACGACGTCCACCTCCAGAGATTTTATTGATCACTTTCCTCGCTGCCATACCTCCAGCCGTTGCTGCTGTTCCTAAAGCAGCCTTCCCTGCCATAGCTAATAATGGGAGAATCGCCGCAGGAATAATCCCACCTCGTTGTCGTCGTCTACCACGATACACCATATTTAAATCCTTTTTTTCTAACCATCCTCAATTACTTAGAATGATTTATGAATGAATTTACAAGTCCATATCCAGCTTTGTCTGCTGTACGTCTGGCCATCATATTGCCAACCACCTTCATAAACATTGGGAAAATCATACCACCTCTCTGACGTCGTATAAAACCACCTCTCTGACGTCCTCGTCGTCGCCTTCGCCTTCGTCTTTGTGGCAATGTCTTTAACCTATGCTATCATACTCTATACTTATAATCATCCCCTTCTCAATCTAAATTTAATTAATCCTTCATCCCTTGCAGCTCCTGTAACATCTGATAACAACCCCTTCAATATACGATACTGTGTAGTGTACATGAGTTCTTTGACCCGTCCTCCACCTCTTTGTCGTCTTCGTCTTCGTCTACCACAGTACACCATAATTATTACCCTCTCTTCACACCTCACACTTCTACTTAGAACGAATGCTATGACCGATTCTATGCAGTAATGTAGGACCAACTCCTACATCTCGATGTTTTAATACTTTGAATATTGTATTATAAATGCGTGGAAAAACTGAAAAACCACCCCTCTGACGTTGTCGTCTACGTCGTCTTCGTCTACCACGATACGGCATTGTCATAGTAACATTTCATTCACTGTTACTTAGCGCTTTCGTTTATTCTTAATACGTCTAATTACTTTCTTTGCTATAATACGTGATGCACCCTTTGTAATATCTCCTGCAAAATGTTTACCAAGTAGTCCCGCTAAAGGTATGAGAAAACCCCCTCTCTGACGTCTTCGTCGGTAGTATGGCATGATTCATACATTCTGTCATGTGTATGATTACTTAAACTTCTACATCCCATACCCATTCATTCAAAAGAATCAACGCTTACCATGTAAATTTATTGAAATAGAAGTAGAAGTAGAAGTAGAAAATATATCACTCGAATACACTATCCAATCCAACAACATGTATAATTGTTTCATCCACTAGATCCAACTCACGCCTCACGTTTGATTGTGATGATGACTGTCCATGAAAGTGTTGTTGTGGTAACCGAGGGATAAATTGACGTAGAGTTAATGGAACCACTGGTGATCCAGCCCTTGAGTTAGGAGGCGCGTTCTCCTTATCTTTCGTTTGTTCATAAGCTGCCCATTCCTCGTCATTCATATCACTAAAATTTGCTCGATCCGACGATGGTGAATTCAAATAGTTTAAAAGTTCAGTAATGACCGGTGAAAATCTCGGAGGTTGATCATCCATTGGTGTAGGTGTTACCAACTCTGGAAGAGGATCATCCACCAACACCAATTCGCTAAGATCGGGCCATGACCCCCATCTAGCTGGAAGATCTGTTGGCCACTCATCCTCATCGGTCTCAGGTACTAACACTTCAGGAACTTGTGGAATTGTAATGCGTAGAGGTTGGATCATTGTAACGTCGGGCATGATGCTGTTCACTCACTCAAGTTAAAAATATGAGATAAATGGTTCCAATAGCCGTTTATATACCATTTTAGTGGATCGGGTCCTCTAACGGGTCCTTTAAAAATATTCGGGTCCTCTATCGGGTCCCTTCCATTTACCTTCCTTCCACCAATTTGATTGTCGTTGATGGCTTGTAATTGTTGCTTTATATACAAAGTCACAAGTCTCCTCACACTCTCTAATCTTCTCCGGATCCTTCGTTTTGTATGCTCTCCTCTTGTATCTCTCTATCATTCGCTTGATCGTTTTCATCTCTTCACGCTGTCGCACTCTTAATTCCTCTCTCGTTTCTACCATGATTATGATTATGACACTCATTTCATCCACTCTTATATACACATTTTAAAGGACCCGACCTCTTTTAGGGACCTGATCCCTTCACGGGTCCATCATTTCGTTTGTCCACTCGTCCATTCAATGTCACTCAAAGCACCGGTATGAATAATCTGAACCCATTCCTTCTTCTCAATATCCAAACGAAATCGTCGTGTCAGTTTCGGTCGTTTAAACACTTCTGGAGTATGTCCATATACTATTGCCATAGCCTTTGTTAAATCTCCATCTGCACACCTTACGCCTGGAGAACGTCGAATACATGTTTCTGTAGGATCCCACGATATAAGCACATCCCCTTCATACATTGGAATATAATCACGTTCGAAATAAAGACATTCTTTCGGTTTCTCCACCGTTGTTGTAATCGGATGATGATACGTCGGTGTTACTTCAAAATAGAATGTATCAATATGTGTTGGAATTACTTCATTTTCCAATTGTATTTTACGGCGTGATATCACTACACAGTTGTCTGTCTCTGAAATTATCTTGTCTCCATGAAATAATGGAATGGTACGGTGATATTGCCAAAATTTACCTTTCCAATGACGTATAGGATAACGTATCTCACACTCCGAAATCTCACTCATGATGATTATATTTCTCATCTATCTTCACTTAACCCTATTTATACCTCATACCCCTCTTCTTGTAATACCACCTCCTATTCATTATAGTATAATACTTCCACTCTTCACAATATTATAACTCAAAGAAAATCATCACATGTATCATGTATGTTTATTCAATATACACATTCTTTCAAAATGATACATAAAAAGTTCATTCATTAAAAGTTCATACATTCAAAGGAATATAACTCTCTTCATCAATGTCTCTGTAGTATCCAATAGAAATGATACGTATCCATGCTCCAGCAGTCTCATCTAGACGGAATCGCTGCGTCTCGTAAGGTGGGTCCATGAGTGGCTCCTCATGAGTTTGTTCAAGCACACACGCCGTCATCCACCTTCCATCATCCACCCACCCTGGTGCACGACGAATGAGCGTTCTTGAAGGTGTGTAGCTCAGAATTATATCCCCTTCATACATGGGAATATTACCTCGTTCCATGTAGAGTGGCCTCTCAGGTGGATTGTTTGTACTTCCAAACATTCGATACACAGGCGATTTTGTGAAATAGAATGTGTCAATCGTTGGTGAGAATACGTGAGTCCCTGTCCGTACCACAGCCCGCTTGACCACCACACATGTCTTCCTATCTGACAGGATCTGATCCCCAGCAAAAAGGGGAATATCTCTATACACCAATTTCGGTACTCGGTCTCGAAGCAATGGGAAGAATATATTCGATGTTGTTGTTGATAGCGTTTCTTTTCCTGCTACTTCCATATTGTATCTGAGTAGTCTTCTTTAGCGGTATAACTCATTTACATTCAAACTCCTTCTTATATATTTTATGGAGGGATCTGTTCCCTACGAGGGGACCCGCGATAGTATCATAGTAGAATTCAAACGAACAGTACTATAGTTTTTTCGCGCCACGGGTCCCCTGGTTGGTAACGGGACCCGTGACCTTGGACACGGTCCCGTTGCTAAGCAACCAGGGGACCCGTGGCGCGAAAAAAGTATAGTATCGTTCGTTTGAATTCTACTATGATACTATCTCTCACTACTACCGAAGAGTCGAAAGAACGGCGTCTCGCCATTTATATCATGCGGAGATGCCCGAAGATCATACAAAATCGCTTGAATAGCCTTCCACAGAGGAACTCGATGTTTATGAATAATTCGCTTCAATTTCACTCTGTAGCGTAGAATGAAACCTTTCAATAGTGCCATTACATCTCGGATTAAAGTTTGAAGCACGAACATGTTTAACTCCGCTATTCAATAAGAATGAAGAAAATTCAGCAGAAACAAATGGAGCCCCATTATCTGACAATATTTTCTTTGGCATCCCGAATTTACTAAAAGTGTATGTAAGGGCTTGTATTATACGTTTTGAGTTGCCCTGTTTCAGAATATGAACCTCAGGATAGCGAGAATGAAGGTCAATGAGGGTTGAAAGTACATTTCCCTCTAAAAGTTCAGAAGGTCAAATTAACAACAACAACCTTTTCTTCTCTTCCATTATTTTTCGTACCTTCTCCTTTTCCAATTAATCGGGTACCGTAAAATGGGGTGACTTGGGACAATTTTAACACTTTTTTTGAAATTTCGAGAAAACGATTGAACTTTAAAACTCCTGAATAGCCACATTTATGCGAATAGCTAAGAGGACTAAATTTGTAGGTGTAGCGGATTCCATCGTCATGTTCTTGTACATGTATTTTCGAAAACATGTGCTGTCCCAAGTCACCCCGTGGTGGGGTGACTTGGAACACCTTGCAAACTGAGTGGCATTCGCTCCCCACGTGTGCAGATACCTTCGCTTAATATCTTAAAACTCTTGAAATGAACCCTAAATTATTTAAAGTCAAGACAAAACAATTTCAGTGGTCGACCCAAATCAACCCATGAAAGGTCAGTCAATATGGAACAATATAATCTATTGTAAATGTTCTATGAAATGGAATTAAAAAACGCGTGCATGCAAAAAACAATGTTGTAGTACGGCATAATAAAAAATGTCACTATGCGATCTAGTCAGTCAAGCCTAGCTGTTCCCAATGGTTGTACACCTATTAATTTCACTATCCCCGGCGTGTGGTACGTGGCTCGCACAAGCTCTGTAGAATTTCTGAGCACAGCACATACGATTCATCAGGCCTGCTTGGCCACTCAAAGTATGTGCTGACATATGCGTAGGTTCACAAAAATGTAATTCTGACCGACGACCTTTCCGATGAACTTCTTTTTGTTCCCCGATGCCGTCTGTAGCGCAACCAGAAGCCACATGCCTTTTTATTGATGTCTTTCAATTCATGTGAAATTTTTATTGTTGGAAGTTTACTCGTTTCGTCGCACGGTTCATCAGGTTCCGATAAGTGTTAACTAGTCTTTCTGGATCATCAACCTCAGCGTCACTAGTGTCGACATCTTCGCCTGAGCTTTCTTCACTGTCTGAAAAATTCGCTGTGACACTCCTCCGACTTAACTTGCAACTTGGATCTCTTCTGCACCTGACGATTCTTTCCACCGCGGTATCGCATGTCTTGAAGAAATTCAACATCGCAAGACTGTCTGACAGATCAATGCTGCTGAATTTATCATTCGCTTCGGGTGGTAGCATGTCGAGGACTTTTTGTTTAGTGGATATATTCCGGTCGTTCCGAACCCCGCCTATCTGCAAATTAGCTGAGCCTCGGCCATCGAATTCAATAACTTAGAGTTTCATGTACTTCTCTCAGTTACATGTACTTCATTTGAGTCGTCATTAAAAGAAGCCAGCATAGTGGATGAAGGCTGGCTATAACCACAACGTGCAAGGTTCGAATCCCGGGAAATTCATGCATTTTGTTCCACGTCCGTTTAGTACAGTAGGCCTATTATTCCTATTAATGTAATTTGAAATTGTCATTTGAATCACTTTGTCAAGAATAATTCAGCTATAGAAGAATTCCTTTTATCAGTTTTGAGTCGATGTGACACACAATTCCTGACAAATTTTACGAAGTTTTATAAATAGTTGAACGGTTTGGGGTGACTTGGGACACTCAGGATAGGAGCATCGCAGTAAAATGAAGTTTTAAGAGGGAAAAAGCTTTCATAGAGCCATGAAAAATGAGTTCCAAGACTATCATGCTTATACTAGCACAATTCTATGAAGAATTAGAGATGATTTTGCTAACTTACTATAGATCCAGACAAAAGTTTAAAAATTTTTTCAACAGAAATTTTTTTGCATGTTATGAAACTGCAATTTTTAGAAGTATGAAATTATGCAAAAGTTTCTAAATTATTATTTTGTGGCAAGGATCACAGCAAGCTTTCTGATGCATTTTCGTAAATTATTGTAAGCGGAAGAATGTCTTCAAAAAATCAGTTTGAAGTGACTCACTCGCTGATATTTTTTCTCTCCAATGAGTCACTTTTTCAATATCTTCACGTGGAAATTCCATTTCTAATGCTACACGCCATGCTACAGGAAGATTCATTCCTACCCTTTACCCCATTCACATCATTCTTATATAGAAGGAAAACACAAATCATCTTTCTATGTATTTTTATTTACTCTTATACATAACATTATTCATCTGAATCATCATCATCATCGGAATCATGAGAGTTCATTATGGGTATTCGACTAGTGTGCATAAGATATAAAAGTTCCTGTTCCATTTTTTGCTTCTCGATATAGCGCATATAGTTCGCACGTACACGATACATTGTTCGAAAATAAAACGTATATCCATCATCATACACTTTTAAACGTTCAGAGGGAACACACGCGTTTTCATATAAATGAATAATCACATATGATTGAATACGTAAGTGGATGCAGCAGCAGCACCCACTGCTGCTGCTACAACACGGGGTGTTGCTAAACCGACACGTGGGAGTAAAACAGCTGGTCCATCACGTGGGAGTAAAACAGGTACAGGGGCAACACGTGGGAATAAACAGATGCAACACGTGGCAATAAAGCAGGTCCATCACATGGGAGTAAAACAGGTGCAACACGAGGTCGACATGGGATAGACGAAAAAGAAAACCAGCACCCTAACCTCTTCAACACGTATGGTCGTTAGGCTACGTAATCAAGGTGCCACCTCTTCTACAAAATGACGACAGCACCATTTGCCCCATTCCTACAACGTTTATGTTCCTCCTGTACAGATAGTGGTGGCGGCGGTGATGGTGGAAGTCTTCACATGAATATGAACTGTTGTGCACATCATAATGTCACCCATATAAGTAGACCCCTAGTGCATAAAGATACATGTGATGGACCGTTTGAAGGATATTTACTACGACGCCAAACATCCTGCTGGGTACGGTTCCGTCACTGCTGTAGCTGCTGCATCCGGCCTCAGTCAAGCACGGGTTCGTCATTGGCTTCAATCCCAGCCCACTTATACACTTCATCGCAAGAAATTCAATCGTATCCGTCCACTCCAACCCCATAGCGTCAGTGGCCCCCAGATCCAATTCCAGGCGGATATTGTGAATTATCAAAAGTATGCCGCCTCAAACCGTCAGTATAAATACATTCTCATGTTAATGGATATTTTTTCACGCAAAGCATGGGCCTTCCCTTTAAAATCAAAACGTGCAGAAGAAGTGGCCGAGGTCCTGGAAAAAGTCTTTAAAACCATCCCTCCCCCTCAACGTTTACAAACAGATCAAGGCCGGGAATTTTATAATACCAAAGTAGCGGATGTGTTGAAAAAGGATGCGATTGAACACCTTTCCATTTACAGTCCCAACAAATGTGCCCATGTGGAACGTTTGAATCGTACTATTAAAGATAAATTGGAACGTATTTTTACAGCCACCAATGCCCAAAACTGGATTGATTACCTCCCGGATGTGATGATGGCGTATAATAATACACGCCACTCAACAACACACCATATTCCCAATGAAGTCACTTCCCGTGATATTGGTTCAATCCTGAAACATCAAATGAAACGGAACCAACAAAACTATCCCCATCTGAAACGAAAACAGCGACGACCACGACAGCAGACGGTTCCTTTATTAAAAGTAGGGGCACATGTTCGTATCTCACGGGATAAAGGTGCATTTGGACGGGGATATGAAGCGAATTGGTCAACAGAAGAATTCTTTATTCATTCCATCCGTCAAGATCCTCATGGAACACGTATGTATACATTAGTGGATTTAGCAGGAGAACCTATTCATGGCGCATTCTATGCTCAGGAATTACAAGTTGTTTGACGCGATGAAGAAATCTATCAAGTGGAAAAGATTCTTCGTCAACGGCGTCGGCGCGGTCAACGTCCATTGTCGGTCAGCGGCCAATTGTCCATTGGCAAGGTTACCCGACCTCGATGAACTCATGGGTGAAAGAAGCAGATCTTCAAGCTTTAGGTAATCTACGCCAATATTAACATGTGTTTAACATCATGGGTGAAAAGACCAATGACTTCTCTTTGCATTTGATCAGTAATGTACAAAATGATATGTTTGCCAATAAAGCCAATCATTATTTTACCAATTATAATGTACCTTTTCAACTTCCATACCATCAAGAGTGGGAAGTAGGTGTATCGGCCTTTGGCTATGTGAATACCGTTGATACCATCACGGAAACACATACCCTTACCGTGGGAAAAACAGCTGATGTGGGGCATCATTCCACATTAAATACATTTCTCCCTTACTATACCATGGAAGGAAGTGATCAAGTAATACGTCATACCTTGTATACATCTGAAACGCAATGGAAAGAAGTGACACCCATTGATGCATTGAAACAGTATTTAGATACAATACAAACGCAAATGATGCATGTTACCACCCACCGTTCCACCCTTTATATGGGAAGAGATGGATTTACTGAAGATGATGTGTATTCATTGAAAATCGCCCCCATCTCAGCGTATCAAGTGAAAGTTTATCCAACCTTTCACTACATTTTGGTGTTATCTCCTGCATTGGCCATGTCCTTCTTTTTAAATCAATGTGTCTATCATTTATCACCCCATGACGACACTGTTGTTTACACTCGTCTTTCATCTCATTATAAACATGTGCTTAATCATTCACTAGGATCCTATCAAGATTACTGGTTTAGTGTGATTCCACTACATCGTTGCACCTTTACTCAACATTACCATCGTGAATATGCAGAGAAGAAAATGCCATTAACGGATGTATTGAAATGGATGACATGGTCAGGTATAGGCTCCATTGTGAAACAAACAGAGGATGAAATCCAATTTCAAATTAAACATTCTGAAAATACGACCTTAACGGCTATGGATTATCAACTTCTTACCAGTTTAACCCAACAAACACACGTGGAAGTGACCACCCCTATCAATTTATATGGATGTAATGGATTAGAAACACCGTCCCTCTATAAATTTCTACGCATGCCAGGTCCACAATATGGGGTGAAGGGGGTATATACCACGATTAACAATCTCATCACCTTGTACAAAAAGGAATACGGGATTGTACCAATTTAGCCAGTGCTTTAGATTTCACACTCCCCTCCGACCTGATTAAATGCCAGTGGGTAGAAATATCGCTCGGTATTGGATTACTTCATGGCCCCATCATCACTGAAAAGGCACGTCAAGCTAAATATACTTATGATATTAAAATCAAGTATTTACGTCGACTGATGACAACATTACACCAACTTAAAAAAGAATTGGGGAATCGCCTTCCTTTTGAAACATGGTTTAACCTCCCTCGTGATCAACCTAAAGATTTTCAACATAGTACACCGAAACTGCAACAAGAAGTGAAAAAAGCGTACGATAGTATTCAAGTCTATTTCCCCAAAAATCGCCAACCTAAAGATCAAGGGACCAATGAATTACATAATTTATCCTATACTCTCGCAATGAAAGAAATAATTCTACCTCGTTTGTATGCTGATGAGAAACAAGTGAAAAATCCATGTGTGCTACATATTGAAACAATCCCGACACAATTAATACAAAGCGCCTATACTTTATTTTCCAATATAGTTCCCACGATGGATACACTCCCTCCAGAACAAGTTCTTGAATATGAATGTGCCACCCTTCCTCATCATACAACCTATGAAAATCGCTTATTCACCCAGTTTGATTTTCGACACATTCGTCCACTCCCTCAATATTTAGCATTTCTCACCACTATTTTAGACCAGTATAAAACTCTACCAGAAACGAGTACGAAAAAGAAACAGTGGCAATTGGATCTCACATCCCTAGCAGAACAAGATACGCTTTTAATTCATATCAAACAAAAAGAACATGTTGTGATGGAATTCTTTGCACTAGTGGGTTATTATACAACGTATGACTATTTCATTCAACCTGGCTTCTATACGTTAACTCAATACATGAATCACGTCTTTCATCTATCTCATGGTATTAGTATTCCCAAAGTGAAGGATCCTACTTATCACCCTTATGTTAGTGGTAAAACACCGTCCCATGCATATCCTCTTACACTGCAATGGTATCAAAGTCATGGGGGTCCCAGTCTTTCAATTAATATTCATTGGAAAGACAATTATGAATTTCACCCCATCTTTCTTCAAATGGAATCATCTTCTCAAAGTGCAGCCTCATTAAAAACAACCACCATTTCTGGATTATGGCAAGGATTAACTCAACCTCCCGCCTCTGTGAAAGACTTTCATGCGAACCTTTACAAGACATGTATCAATAAGAATGCACATATTCAAACGAAAATCAAACGTGAACGTGTAGATGACCAAGTGCATCGAAAATACTATGATCAAGGTCATTGGCATATAGTACTTAACAATAACGAATCCGTGTATTGGTATAAGAAAAGTACCTTTACCCCACTTCATCAACTTTTTGCTAGTACATATACCATCACCCTTAGTCTACGGCATGCAAAACAACGATGGATCACACAAATGAACATACAAGCACCTATTTTCAACCCTGACTTGGTCACTCATCAAATACAAATCCATATTCCCATTCCTATGACACCATTCTATTTAAAGAAATATATTTTACATTATCCCCCTCTTCATTTGAACACTCAATTACAACAAATCAATCATTTTTATACACCTCCTTATGATTCAGCTACATTATTCCATCTTTCCTCCCCTCTTACAATCACTTATAAACATACTGAAAAAGATACTACCTCCCCTATAGTCTTCTCTATCCCCAAAGATACCTATACATTACAAACATTATATCTATGCCATTCATCAGTGGACTCCCAATAATCGTATGTTTTGGATTGGATATAGTACCAATGGGATTTGTTATCGTTTAACATTTCAAATGCCACTCTCCTCACAATTAGTCTTGGGATCTATGACACATACGTTATTTCAACACAGTATGGAATATCAAAATGCAAGCACCTATTCACCCTCCTTTATTAATTCCAATATTAATGCCTTATGGGATTATACATTACCCACAACCTATGCGAATTATTCAACAGTACCCACCACTCAGTATCCATGGTATAAAGAAGAACAAACTGTTATTTTAAGAAAAAGACGACACCACAATGGAATGTGGGGGATAGTGGTAATCAATTTCTTCAACAATACCTGTTTGGAAAAGACTCTTACAATCGTGACGACTATCTTCTTTCCCACTTTACATCATTGTATGATGATAAGTTTTACACTTATAATTACACCTCCTATGGTAAAACGCCCTTAGAAGTGGTTGGGTGGTATACTAAAGATGCTGTGAATGCTTTAGGAATAAAAGGTGGACTTCAAATGTATGATCGAAACATCTATTACGTCACAGATGGTACTATCTTACGAATTCGTTGCCGTCAAACCTCCCTCAAAGACATTTCTCTTCAAATGGATTTCAATAATCGTCCCCTTTTTCACATGTATGGAGCACATATGAAACCTTTGGATGATAGTATTGTTCGTTCTGAAGGAATGAATTTCACCGTCCCCTTTCAATCCATTACCATTCCCAAAGGTGCTTATACAATTGAAGGATTGATTAATCATCTGAAATTATCGTTAAAAGATTGGAAAAGTATTCAAATTAATCTTTCCAAAGAACATTTCTTTTCCATTGAAACAGGCTCCATGTAAGTTGATTTTGGTAAAGAATTACGGGCGATATTATCCCTACCTCGTACCTATTTCGGTCCACATTCTTATTTTCAAACCACCTACCCCATTGATATTACTCCCAACACGTATTCCAGTATGATCTACTGCAACATTGTCGCTGTGAGTTCTATTGGAGATACGCGAGCTCAATTATTGAAAATTGTTCCCATTGAACGTCACTCATCTAGTTTTGGTAAAATGATTACCACTGACATTCCATCGATAGACTATTACCCGCTCAGTAGAAAAGTGATTGATCAAATTGAAGTGCAAATACGTGGTGATGATGGAGAATACATTCCTATAAAATATGGACGTTCTTATTTGAAATTACATTTACGTCCTCGAATTAGCTAATCAATAAAGAGATACCACTATCATAGAGTTGTTTTCAATGAAAAGCTAGGTAATCATTCACCTTCCTATAGCATGGTATCATGTATACCAATCAAGATCAGTATACATTATATGTGTTTAGTAATGCACAACCTCAACTTTTTCCCAACAATACATCGGCTGAATTTACCAATGAATTAAAACCGAATGTCATCATTTCACATGGTGATCGATGGGAAGTGGGTGTCAAGGAAATCAGTATTCAAAACACGTTAAAGACCATTCCTAATGATCTATCATTTTCCATTGGAAAACATGTCACCACCCATCCTCCCTCTACTACAGCAACCCTTGTAAAACGTAAAATTCCAGCTATACGACGTAGTAATAACGGAGGTGGTGCTATTCACCTACGAAGTGGTCCCCGCGGTCCCCCAGGAATTCCGGGTGCTGATATGGAACAGATGGAAAAAAATGGGAAAGATGGAAAAGATGGGGCACGTGGACCATCAGGTCCCAAAGGTAAGCAAGGCCCTAAAGGAGAGAAGGGGGATCAAGGTCCTAAAGGAGAGAAGGGGATCAAGGTCCCAAAGGAGATCAAGGCCCTAAAGGAGAGAAGGGGGATAAAGGGGATCAAGGATCTACTGGACATACGACACCCACACGTCAAGGAAAAGATGGGATTAATGGAAAAGATGGGAAACATGGAAGAGATGGGAAAGATGGGAAACATGGAAAGGATGGGAAGGATGGTCTCGCAGGTCCTCCAGGTCCCACAGGTCCTCAAGGTCCTAAAGGGGATAAAGGGGATAAAGGAGATAAAGGAGATAAGGGGGAGCCAGGTCCCCAAGGTGTACGTGGGTCTATAGGAGCTACAGGAGCTACAGGTCCTCCTGGAAAAGAAGGCGAAACTGGTCCACAAGGTATACGAGGTCCTCAAGGTCCACGAGATCCTCAAGGTGTACGATGGGATCAGGGTGAACGTGGTCTCCGAGGTGCACGTGGTGAACGTGGATTTCAAGGGTTTAAAGGAGAATTGGGTGAGCGAGGTCCCTCTGGTTTACCTGGTAGAGTAGGACCTCCAGGTGCTCCTGGAAAACGAGGTCTACGCAGTGAACGCGGTCCTCCTGGTAAACGGTTAAAACTGATCATACGGACTATTCGATTAGACCCATCCATCACAATATACCCCATTGGCATATTGGATGCACTGTATGACACCATTAGATGGAAAACTATCTACCCCAACTTTGATCGACTTCATTATATGGAATATCCTCTTATAAAAGTGATCCCCAACTCCTTTCGAGTATTACAATCGCATACAGGATCGCCTATATTAGGTGGAAGTCATTCTACTACAAAAGTACTCTACCCAGGATTGGTCTTTGAACCCGCTCATTATCTTCTGTATCTAAATAAATTACTCAACTTGTTCAATGATCCACAACTTACCTTCAAGACAGATTTCGCATCGGATAAAATACATGTACGCCTTCGTACCACAATTGATCAATGGTTGAAACGTCTACAAACGCTCAACAATTCCACAATCTTTATGAACAATAATCATATTAACAATCGGACAACAACACCCATCCCTACAAGACCGTATATTACATCTGCTGGTGATGTTCGTATGACCGATATCAAATATTTTGCTGCTTTAAAAGAATTTAGTAGTCCAGAGAGTATAGCGTATGTGAAACCTAAATATCTCAATGTCACTGCCATCTATTTAATGCACCTTGCCTTACGTCTTGAGGGTATTAAATTTTATAAAGAAGTACCACCGTTATGTTTCTACAATGTTCATCGCGTCAAGGGTATGTTTTATAAGAAAATTAAAGACATCCCTAAAGCCTGGCGTGATATTTACCGTCAAGAATGCACGTAGATTTCCCAATTCTTCACAATTTCGAAAAGGCTAGCAGCACTGATGAACTCTTTAGTCCCGATACATTTGAGAAATGGGTTATCAAGAATCCAACAGCTTTAAAACATTTGATGACACAACGTTTCTTTAGTAATACTCACCCTATACTGGATATGTTTAAGGCCATTCATGCGAATCCTCAACCTTGGCAGACGTTAACATTGAATCATCTCTACCTCAATCATGCCATTATTCTTAATGGTCCAATGCAAGTCTTATTAGGTGCACCGTGTAGTTTCATTTTTCAACCAACACCTATCGAATTAGACTTAAACGCGGATGTCAATGCTTATGGTCCCAACTTTCTACATAATCCAAAACTATTGACGGGAACTCCTACCAAACATGAAAAAACTGCTAATTTATCTTCACGAGGAAATCCATTTCTTGATAATGATAGTGTGAAAGATGAACATGATAAAAATGACACAAAATTAACAGAGGCTGTATCCATCCTTACCAAACCCGGTGCGAATTATGAATACACCAATGTTTTTTATTCTTCCATTACTGATCAGGATAAGGAACGGGAAGCGATGGTGAGTCTATCCAAAAACTTCAAAGGTGTTGTACCTCCACGTCAACTTTTCAATCTTCGTCAATACCAAAGTATATTTCATTTTCGTCTTCTCAAAGATTATCGCGCATCTGATTATAATATGATTCCCATGCCTCTTTATCGAACACGTGTGGTGAAATTAAAAATTGCATCCGGTTCCATCCGTAATCAATTTACACAAATCTGCACTCAATTAACTGAATATGGATGCTCTAAGATGACGGAACAGAATGGAATACTCACCAATGGTGAACTGATCTTTGATAAAGATATTCGATCTAATGGAGAAAATGCACAAACAAAATTTAATTTTCATATCCCCATCACCCATATACAACCTAATCCTGATTTACATGTCAAGAAAGGCGTGTTTGAGACCTACACGAAATGGATGTACCGTCAAGGACGTATCCGTTTGAGAAGTAATCATGACACGAATCTCATCTTGGGTATTTACTTCCCTAATCTTTCTGATGCTTTTGACATGAATAATTTTGAAGTGGAACAGCGTGTGACACAGGGTGATCCTTATTTAATTCAACGTTTCCAAAAATATGATATCAATCTACATGCCCTTCCCGTCAGTACCAATCTCAAATCTGATTTATGCATTACTCCAGATCCACTCATGATGATTCAGGTGTTAATTCTATATGGGTACAACTGCCTAAAGCGACTGCTACAGCACGAGAAAGTACAGATCATGCGCGTGAAAAAGCTCGCAAATCGATGCAAAATAAAGAATTTGAATCCTATGTTCTTCTCAATCAATTCCATTTGCGAAAACCTGTCGACTTAACTTACCAAGAACAACCTATTGAATTTCGTTCTGACTTTGACACCTCTATCATGAATGATATTGTTTCTGCTTATCAAGGTGATGACTCTGATGATGAAGAGGTGGATGATCCTATGGAGGATGATCCCATCGAGGATAACTATATTGAAGAGGTAGAAAGTGATACGAACATACCACACCCTATTGCACTGCGTACAAAAGTGAAAAGTAAACATGTTGCCTATTTTAAATTATAAAATGGACTTTATGATATCCCTTCCTTTTTTCATACGTTGAATTCTGTGATGCAACCACATATCAAATTCATGTATCAAACCGTTGGACACTCTACCTTTACAACCGTTGTTTGTGATCATACTTACTCTCTTGAATTTGATCCCTAACTCTCTGATATTCTCGGTTTACAACAATCTCGCATTGATCGAACGGTTCATGCTCCTTCACCTGTGAATATGCAAGCGTACATTTATAACATTCTCCTGTATTCTAATATGACCAATCCCATCTACGGAGGTGGTTCTAAAACCAATTTAATGCGTGTGATTCCCTATCGTAACACAACGTGTGGTGCAGCCATTTATGAAGAATTTAGTCATGTTGATTATATCCCCATGGCTTTATACGATGTAAATCAATTGCATTTTCAGCTTCGTTCCGATAATGGTCGTCTTATTCCCCTACAAGGTGGACGTACTTATATCAAACTTCATTTACGACGTCGACGTGTTTAAGTAACTTCTTCCCCTTTCACTCCTCTTTAGACACTATGACTCATCTTTTTAATCGAGGACAATCAACATCTCTTTTCGCCTTTGATCGTGCTGCACGATCTAAGGGATTACAATTAATTGGTGGAGGATGTGCTCCTATGGTCCCCGCTGCGAATATTCTAGGAACCTCTGCTGGGCCTATGACAGGAGGAATCAAACTCCATAAAATCAAACTTCCCAGAATTTGACTCCCTAGACCATCATCTTCTGTGAAACGGTCATCCTCTGTAAAACGCCCTCCCTCCACGAAACGTACACCCTCCGCTACCAGACGACGACGGGGTCTTGTAACAAAACGTTCTAAAGGGCGTATTACAAAACGGTCTAGGAACGACCTACGAAACAAGCTACAAAAACACCTACTTCATCTACAATCATCGACCATATAAAGCAAGGTGTTACGAATCAACTCAAACGCGGTGTGAAGCGTGGTGTGAAGCGTGGTATATCTGCTGGAGTGGATACAGTACGTGACGCTGCTGCCGCCTCAGGGAAACGTATCATTAAAAAGTGGCAGCGTGCTGTTAAACAAGCCATCACTCGAGCGCCAGCGGTTCTTCGCAAACGCGCATTCGATGCCATTGATAATACTATAACGCCCATTCCACCCATTCCATCACAACGACAACGATGACGACCTCGATTAACGGTACGACATCGTCTCACACCACGTGTATATGTTTCATCTACTCGTTACAGTGCTACACAACAACTCCCTTATTACCGTCGATTAACAGGTGGGCAGCGTTTATTTTAAGTAATTCTTCATTCCACATTCATCAACAACAACATTAACGGCATTATGGCTGAAACAGCTACAACATCAACCCATTCTTACCCCAGTCATCTAGATGGACGTTTTGACATCTTTGAACGGGATGCTGTAGATGTTTCCAACCGTAGTCATTTTATGAATATTGTGGCCCCCATCAATGCACTGGATGCTTGTGAAGTGATTAATTTCGCTATACAACCTTCTAATGCCTATTGGATGGATGTCTCCAATGCCTATTGTACGATTGATATTCAACTTCAACAATATGATTCAGCCACCAGTTCTTGGAAAGCTACTGATCCTACCAGTGGTAAAGCCATTCTTATTAATAATTCCGCTCATAGTATCTTTCGAGATGTGAAAATTACCGTGAATGAGCAAGTGGCGGAAGGTGGAAATGGTCTTTATTATTTACAAGCGTATTTAATCAATATGCTACAATATGATGCGACGGCGAAAGGAACGCATTTAATAACACAAGGATTCTATACCCCCACCACATCCATTACACGTAATGGAAGTGGATCATCCACTTATATAGCCAATGCTCCCTTAAGTGAAGATGTGAATACGTTTGATAAAGAAGACAATTTAACGAATAAATTGGAGCTTAAATTATGGCGGGATAGTAAATACCGACGTCAATATGATTTCCCAATTCATTGTAATCTCTTTCAACAACAAAAAGCTTTACCGCCTGGCACGAAATTAGATGTGGAATTTTATGTGAATCATCCTCAATATATGTTCCGTGATTTTACCGCCAAAACTGCAACACTCGCTAACCAATACCGTATCTGGTTTCATTCCTTTAAATTACATATGCCAATGCTTCAACCCTCTGAAAGTATTCAAAAAGCAGTAGCGACCCGTCGTATGAAAGATAACATTGCTTACAAATACAATGGGATTACTGTACAACGTATTAATCTAAATAATGGATGGCAAAAGAAAGATGTCTACAATTTTGCTATCAACATTCAACCGAAATTATTCTTTTTCGGCTTTATTAAAAGTAATACGTGGTTGAAGTGCAGCAAACGTAAACTCATTTTTGAACGCCATGATCTCTCCTCCCTAACGCTCAAATCAAATGGTGTCACCTTGACGGGAGGGAGTATTGATTGCACTCACGTACGTCAAGTCTATACCTAATTCAATCGGGCCATGAATATTTATGCAACCAATTCATCCTGTAATGTTGATTTGGATACATTCAAAGATTATTTCTACCTGATTCCTTTTGACATCACGGATGATCATCATGTTGGACAGCAGCAACGACAGCGAGGTGATTTAAATTTCTCCCTAGAAATCGTGTTTAAAAATACCTTAGTTAAACCTTTGGATTAGATTATTTTCTCCTTGGTGGATGAATGTTTTGTGATTCGACCGAATACATCAGTCATCCCTATCGACTACTTAACTCCCAGTGTCTAAACCTCAACACCTTTATGGCGGAATGGCTTTCCTCTACTCAATTAACGTCTGTGATGAAATCTTTAGATCATGTTCAACGTCAACATATGCTTCAATGTTGTTGTGACGAGGAGATCCTCTGTCTCCCACAATGTAGTTGCCGTTCTATTGCGCCTTTATTTCTTCAACCGTCCCCAATTCCATTCAAAATTGTATTTGCTGCGAATGAAGCCCCAACGCATGAACAAAGGTCATATTCCTGTATCTTAAATTCAGATCCCCGACATAAAAAAGGAGAACATTGGCTCGCTTATTGTCAAGATAATTATCAGCAACTATGCGATTTCTTCGATTCCTACGGTCAACCTATTCATTCCTATCCTCATTTAAAGACCTGGTTAAAGCAACGCCCGTATCCTCTACATCATCTCACAACCTGTATTCAAGGCCCTAAAGCTTATTGTGGAGCCTACTGTCTCTATTATCTGAATCATCGTCCTCGTGCAGCCTCCCTCTCTGACACATAAACTGCTTTTTATCATGTACCACGAACACGTGTATTATCTTCACTAGAGAAACACCATTTAGTTCAGAATGATCAATTCATTGCGCGTTATATGAAACTCTTGTCACTACCCCTTTAAAGAATAAACAGTAAAAATAGCACATGTCTCGTTTTTTCTCAATCTATTTACAATGAACTGTAGGACAGAGTCTGTCTCAACACGTGAACACACCCCCGTGACAATGGCTTTCCCATTCGCAAAAAGTGAACAGTGATAGTGTTTATGACGCACTAAAGTTCCCGGAAAGAGTTCCTGTTCATTCATCACATGTGCTGATGATGCAAAATGTTGGAATGGGATAGATAGTCGATACTGTCGCCAGTCACATATCACTGTACATGATTTCACTTGAGGTTGGCTTAATATTAATGATAAGTTCAATTCTTTGGTCAATAGCTGCTTCAGACTTTTATATACATTTGTATACACCTCGTATACACCTCCATTTCATGGTAGCCCATGATTTGAATACATCCACGAGAGAAGATCTGTAGAGGAATATGATTCCACCATTTCGTATATATCCGTTTCGGCTTGGCTAATCGAAATCGAATCGGGTAGAATCCACGTGCACGTAATACAGGATAAATCTCTTCCAAGGGTAAATCACCCGATGCTCGTATTTCCACCATCCGGTTGCACATTTTCGACGTCACCTTCTGGTTGCTCATCTTCGATTCCATCTAATAGCATGTTCACAACTTCTACATTTGAAATCGCATGATGCCGGTAGGGAATACTTTCATGAGCATTCAACCATAAACGTTTATCTTCCCATCCTGTTAAAGCCACCTTTTTTCGAGTTGTTGTACGCATCACGTGATGATGCGATTCCAAGTTTAAATATGTCACCAGATGCATCTTTTGTTCTTCGTACGCTTGTTTATATAAGGCATGGGACAAGTCTCGTTTCTTATATTGTTTTACACCTTTCTCACGGCAATCGCGTTTTCCATCTTCCATCACGTATGAATACAGTTTGGGACTGAGGCAAATGAATTCTTTAATCTCTTCACCCATACATTCCTCTTTGAAACAACCCAGACGGTTTGCATTGTATGCATCATTCCACGTGCCTCCGGATCGATGACATTGGGGATGGTACGGAATGCTTTCAAAATCTCATCACGTTCACTATGGCTTTTCACTTCAAGGAAGAAGGAGTCTGTATCTCCTCCAATAATACTCACGGATAGGCAATGTTCATTTATTTGCCATTCCACATACAGTCGGTACATTAGAATCTTGCTAATATCAAGGACCGCTTGACCAATATAAATTGCACGATCTAATGTCACGTGTCGTCGACGAATATGCACCACCATCGCTGATTCACCCACTCCAAAAAAGTTTTGGCATAGAGGGTGACGTGTATGTTTGAGAAATAATTTTCTATCCCGTACAAAACGTGTCTTCCCGTATTTTCGAACGTCTTCCATCGTTTTACCAAACAATGCATTGACACATAATTTATGCATGTTACGTGCCATTGCATTTGTACTCTTTGCTCTTTCTCGCGTATGATATTGAATGTAAGGGCGAATGAACGCTTCCTGATGGAATGTGATCCCTTGGTAGACACGACTTACATGCATTCCTTGTTGGATATAATATTGTAATGCATGAATGTGTACCGTATAGCGTTCTTTCCAGTGATGTGTCAGCAACAGTTTCTGTGATGTTTTCTTTTTCAAGTCTTTGTGATGGATTGTTTGCCACAGTTGGTGCATATACGTGCTCATTTTATCTGGATGAATGCGACCTTTCATCGGTGCAAACGGTAAATCCATCGTCCAATCTTGTACATGGTCCGGGTATTCAAGCTCCACCGTTAATATACAGCCTTGGTAACCCTCCACGTCATAGTCCAAAATCCATTGATCATCAATCGCACCCAAGTATTGCGGGGTATCCACACAAAATTGCCTTTAGGCAGTTTGGCACTCATCGCCGTACGTTACAGGTTGTTGGCATCCACGTAATACAAATGTGTATGGACATGATCATTACTCTCTGCTGCTTCTTCATGTTCTGCATGGTGATTATTGACAAACGTCATACCGCCTCGAATACCATCCTCGAACATTTTATACATTTCAAGATCCATCACGTGGTCCAAACATACATTGGTGTGTAACAGGAAGAAGGAGTAGGTTAAGCCGGGAATGCCGAAATAATGGACTGGGTCGAGTTGAGCGACTGAATACATCTTTACACGAAAGTCTTCAAAGATATCCACCAGTAATGTCACGTCCACCGTCAAATAATAACTAAGATAGTCTCTGAAAGTGGTGCATCCCAATTGATCCCACGCTTCTTTTGCCATTGCATACTCTTCTTCTGAACATGGTTGCTCCACGAGGTCATTATAAAATTTCTCAATAGGGGAAGACAAGTCTCGTCCAAACGTGACCAATCATCGAAGTAGGTGTATGGGAACACGCCTTTACGAATTGATGTATGATTGACGGTAGGGTAGCAGTCTATTAGTACTTGCTCCGAGATAGGTAAATGATCCACGGTTTGGCTCAGTTTGTGTAGCGAGTTGGGTAGGAATTGAAATGAGTCTCTGAACTGCAATTGGATATTATCTTTGTAGCATCCATACACTTTGAAACTTGCTGATAATCCAATAGTTTTATCTCCGCTAGTATAGCAGGGATTAATCCACCACAGGTCATCATTTCGTTTAAACAAACCATACAAAATCACTTGGTGACTGTCGTATCCTTTCCAGTTATGGAAAAATACAGGAATTTGCCGTCAGACTTGCCGACGTCGAATATTGCACGCGTGGCATAATACTTGAATAAACTTTCCCGTCAGGTGGTCGTGATCCCTGCATTTGGTATGATCTTTGATTTGATGCTCATTCACCTTACCTTGGCTTCGTTCCACGACATGACGTTCGCATGAATTGCAATAGTGTGTATGTTGATAGCAACGGCGATCTTCTACTGATAACATCATGGGTTTACGTGAACTATGATCGATTAAATGATGCAGGCGGTAGATTAATGTCTCCAAACTGTCAAGGAACTCCATGACGCATGATTAGCCAAAATGTTGCACCACTTTTTCTTGCGGCATTTTCAAGGTAGGATCCCATTGAATATAGAAGCCAATCACCGCAGGTGTGTGAATCTTTGTGACTGGGTGGATGATACTTTCAATGTCCGCATAGACCACACGCATAAGGGGTGTGTCATCTTTCCAAAATCTTTAAATTTCAAGCCCAAATTCTGGGGAAGCTCTTCCAACTGTGTCTTTGCACCATGGCATAGCTTTTGATGTTGGTCTCGCTTTTCCAAAATATGCTCTGGAGGGGATGGGTACTTACTGCAGGCGAAAATGGCTAAACAGAGTTCTCATGAGACGTAACGGCGATACCCCTTCTTTCGTTGATTCACATCGTACGCACTGTAGATGAATGTCTCGAATTTTGTGATGGGGATAAAGTGACAGTCTGCTTCATTCTTATCTTCTTGTCGTCCATTTTCAATCCTTGTCAATAAAATCAAATGCACAATGCGTGTCGATTCATTGCATAGCCAATTATGATCGTACAATGTTCCTTTAAATACTTTTCCATTGTGTACATAAATACGCACCGCGATATTATTCAGTTGTTCAAAACATCGTAAATCCTTCAATGGGAATAATCCATCCTTTCTCATTCCACTAAAGTCTAATTCATACCGTTTATTCTGATCTTCATCCCGAAATTGAGTTAGATTGGTTGCATTGGTAACGCCATCTTGATACGCTAAACTGTACAACACCGCGTCCTTGAAACAAAATTTCGCACCTTCTACTGTATGATAGTCGAAACATTTGATACAGCGTAATCGACAGAGACTATGGGGAATCTCAATCAATGACGAACTCGCTACACGTCCATCCCCCAAATGTCGGCTGAGGCGTACTTCCATTTTCTGAATCTTTTGTAGAACCAATCCTGAACTTTGCGCTGTCACCATCTCCAACCGTCCTGCCAATTCCTGCTTTATCTCTTCAAACCACGCGTCTAAATTCAAAAATTGGACCCCTTGACGGTACATGGGATTGGATCGAATCTCTACCTGTTCCGACTCGTCATCCGTTATAATTCGCTCAAAGACAAACGTCATTTCGACCACCACCACCACCACTTCATGGATCGTATTCTCCCGCACGATTAAATCATACAGCTGATGGTACATACTGTCCAAGAATCCCGTTACATCACGTGTCTCCTCCTCAGGGTGATACCTCACCTCTAGTCCCGCATTTCTGAAATAATATTGTCGATGTTCATTCACACCTCCTTGCTGCCGCGTCATACTACCACCCCCGTATTGAGGAGGTTCGCCACCATCCTCTTCCTCCTCCACCTCTATCGCTCCCGCCTTGCCATTCTCATCCAATCGGTGCAGTAACGCTGCCATCTTCACTGGGCATAAATTCTCGCCTTCTTCCATCAACACATCATCTCCACATAGACGACAGATGAAAAAACATCCATCGTGGGGGAAATCATCCCGCGACATCTCTTCATCGCACATGGGGCATTCTACCCGATTCTCCCCACGGGGGAGAAATGGGCAGTGATGCTTATCCTTATCATCCACCTTATACTACAGAGTCACCGACAGGTAGACAATAGTCACGACCTGTCTCCTCCTCACCATGCTCTATACACTCTTCGAATGAGTCAAAGTCACGCTCACAAAATTCGCAACGCATTTTTGTGGTGAATGCACACTCCACGCCTCTCTTTATAGCCCCTTTTTCACGGGACCCATCCCCTACGGCATAGGAACACGTCACCCTTCCACGGGACCCACCCCCTACGGCATAGGTACTCACGAGACCCCCTGCCCCGGGTCCCGCGGGGGCCTGCCGGTCCGATTGTGCATTTTGCACATACGAAAAGCAACTGTGCATTTTGCATATGTAAAATACGTAATGGTGAACAGCGATGGATGTCTCCAATGCCTATTGTACGATTGATATTCAACTTCAACAATATGATTCAGCCACCAGTTCTTGGAAAGCTATTGATTCTACCAGTGGTAAAGCCATTCTTATTAACAATTCCGCTCATAGTATCTTTCTAGGTTTGAAAATTACCGTGAATGAGCAAGTGGCGGAAGGTGGAAATGGTCTTTATTATTTACAAGCGCATTTAATCAATATGCTACAATATGATGCGACGGCGAAAGGAACGCATTTAATAACACAAGGATTCTATACCCCCACCACATCCATTACACGTAATGGAGGTGGATCATCCACTTATATAGCCAATGCTCCCTTAAGTGAAGATGTGAATACGTTTGATAAAGAAGACAATTTAACGAATAAATTGGAGCTTAAATTATGGCTGTATAGTAAATACCGACGTCAATATGATTTCCCAATTCATTGTAATCCCTTTCAACAACAAAAAGCTTTACCGCCTGGCACGAAATTAGATGTGGAATTTTATGTGAATCACCCTCAATATATGTTCCGTGATTTTACCGCAAAAACTGCAACACTCGCTAACCAATACCGTATCTGGTTTCATTCCTTTAAATTACATATGCCAATGCTTCAACCCTCTGAAAGTATTCAAAAAGCAGTAGCGACCCGTCGTATGAAAGATAACATTGCTTACAAATACAATGGGATTACTGTACAACGTATTAATTTAAATAATGGATGGCAAAAGAAAGATGTCTACAATTTTGCTGTCAACATTCAACCGAAATTATTCTTTTTCGGCTTTATTAAAAGTAATACGTGGTTGAAGTACAGCAAACGTAAACTCATTTTTGAACGCCATGATCTCTCCTCCCTAACGCTCACATCAAGTGTTGTCACCTTGACGGGAGGGAGTATTGATTGTACTCACGTACGTCAAGTCTATACCCAATTCAATCGGGCCATGAATATTTATGCAACCACTTCATCCTGTAATGTTGATCTGGATACATTCAAAGATTATTTCTACCTGACTCCTTTTGACATCACGGATGATCATCATGTTGGACAGCAGCAACGACAGCGAGGTGATTTAAATTTCTCCCTAGAAATCGTGTTTAAAAATACTTTAGTTAAACCTTTGGATTTGATTATTTTCTCCTTGGTAGATGAATGTTTTGTGATTCGACCGAATACATCAGTTATCCCTAGCGACTACGTAACTGCCAGTGTCTAAACCTCAACACCTTTATGGCGGAATGGCTTTCCTCTACTCAATTAACGTCTGTGATGAAATCTTTAGATCATGTTCAACGTCAACATATGCTTCAATGTTGTTGTGACGATGAGATCCTCTGTCTCCTACAATGTAGTTGCCGTTCTATTGCGCCTTTATTTCTTCAACCGTCCCCAACTCCATTCAAAGTTGTATTTGCTGCGAATGAAGCCCCAACGCATGAACAAGGGTCATATTCCTGTATCTTAAATTCAGATCCCCGACATAAAAAAGGAGAACATTGGCTCGCTTATTGTCAAGATAATTATCAGCAACTATGTGAATTCTTCGATTCCTACGGTCAACCCATTCATACCTATCCTCATTTAAAGACCTGGTTAAGGCAACGCCCGTATCCTCTACATCATCTCACAACCTGTATTCAAGGCCCTACAGCTTATTGTGGAGCCTACTGTCTCTATTATCTGAATCATCGTCCTCGTGCAGCCTCCCTCTCTGACACATTAACTGCTTTTTCACATAACACTGTACATGATTTCACTTGAGGTTGGCCTAATGTTAATGATAAGTTCAATTCTTTGGTCAATGGCTGCTTCAGACTTTTATATACATTTGTATACACCTCCATTTCATGGTAGCCCATGATTTGAATACATCCACGAGGGAAGATCTGTAGAGGAATATGATTCCACCATTTCGTATATATCCGCTTCGGCTTGGCTAATCGAAATCGAATCGGGTAGAATCCACGTGCACGTAATACAGGATAAATCTCTTCCAAGGGTAAATCACCCGATGCTCGTATTTCAACCATCCGGTTGCACATTTTCGACGTCACCTTCTGGTTGATCATCTTCGATTCCATCTAATAGCATGTTCACAACTTCTATATTTATAATCGCATGATGCCGGTAGGGAATAGTTTCATGAGCATTCAACCATAAACGTTTATCTTCCCATCCTGTTAAAGCCACCTTTTTTCGAGTTGTTGTACGCATCACGTGATGATGCGATTCCAAATTTAAATATGTCACCACATGCATCTTTTGTTCTTCGTACGCTTGTTTATATAAGGCATGGGACAAGTCTCGTTTCTTATATTGTTTTACACCTTTCACACGGCAATCGCGTTTTCCATCTTCCATCACGTATGAATACAGTTTGGAACTGAGGCAAATGAATTCTTTAATCTCTTCACCCATACATTCATCTATGAAACAACCCAGACGGTTTGCATTGTATGCAACATATAATGGATGTGTTTTCGGATAGTTTGCCGTATCCAATATTCCACGTGCCTCCGGATCGATGACATTGGGGATGGTACGGAATGCTTTCAAAATCTCATCACGTTCACTATGGCTTTTCACTTCAAGGAAGAATGAGTCTGTATCTCCTCCAATAATACTCACGGATAGGCAATGTTCATTTATTTGCCATTCCACATACAGTCGGTACATTAGAATCTTGCTAATATCAAGGACCGCTTGACCAATATAAATTGCACGATCTAATGTCACGTGTCGTCGACGAATATGCACCACCATCGCTGATTCATCCACTCCAAAAAAGTTTTGGCATAGAGGGTGACGTGTATGTTTGAGAAATAATTTTCTATCCCGTACAAAACGTGTCTTCCCGTATTTTCGAACGTCTTCCATCGTTTTACCAAACAATGCATTGACACATAATTTATGCATGTTACGTGCCATTGCATTTGTACTCTTTGCTCTTTCTCGCGTATGATATTGAATGTAAGGGCGAATGAACGCTTCCTGATGGAATGTGATCCCTTGGTAGACACGACTTACATGCATTCCTTGTTGGATATAATATTGTAATGCATGAATGTGTACCGTATAGCGTTCTTTCCAGTGATGTGTCAGCAACAGTTTCTGTGATGTTTTCTTTTTCAAGTCTTTGTGATGGATTGTTTGCCACAGTTGGTGCATATACGTGATCATTTCATCTGGATGAATGTGACCTTTCATCGGTGCAAACGGTAAATCCATCGTCCAATCTTGTACATGGTCCGGGTATTCAAGGTCCACCGTTAATATACAGCCTTGGTAACCCTCCACGTCATAGTCCAAAATCCATTGATCATCAATCGCACCCAAGTATTGCGGGGGTATCCACACAAAATCGCCTTTAGACAGTTTGGCACTCATCACCGTACGGGACAGGTTGCTGGCATCCACGTAATACAAATGTGTATGGACATGATCATTACTCTCTGCTGCTTCTTCATGTTCTGCATGGTGATTATTGACAAACGTCATACCGCCTCGAATACCATCCTCGAACATTTTATACATTTCAAGATCCATCACGTGGTCCAAACATACATTGGTGTGTAACAGGAAGAAGGAGTAGGTTAAGCCGGGAATGCCGAAATAATGGACTGGGTCGAGTTGAGCGACTGAATACATCTTTACACGAAAGTCTTCAAAGATATCCACCAGTAATGTCACGTCCACCGTCAAATAATAACTAAGATAGTCTCTGAAAGTGGTGCATCCCAATTGATCCCACGCTTCTTTTGCCATTGCATACTCTTCTTCTGAACATGGTTGCTCCACGAGGTCATTATAAAATTTCTCAATAGGGGAAGACAAGTCTCGTCCAAACGTGACCAATCATCGAAGTAGGTGTATGGGAACACGCCTTTACGAATTGATGTATGATTGACGGTAGGGTAGCAGTCACTTAGTACTTGCTCCGAGATAGGTAAATGATCCACGGTTTGGCTCAGTTTGTGTAGCGAGTTGGGTAGGAATTGAAATGAGTCTCTGAACTGCAATTGGATATTATCTTTGTAGCATCCATACACTTTGAAACTTGCTGATAATCCAATAGTTTTACCTCCGCTAGTATAGCAGGGATTAATCCACCACAGGTCATCATTTCGTTTAAACAAACCATACAAAATCACTTGGTGACTGTCGTATCCTTTCCAGTTATGGAAAAATACAGGAATTTGCCGTCGGACTTGCCGACGTCGAATATTGCACGCGTGGCATAATACTTGAATAAACTTTCCCGTCAGGTGGTCGTGATCCCTGCATTTGGTATGATGTTTGATTTGATGCTCATTCACCTTATCTTGGCTTCGTTCCAGGACATGACGTTCGCATGAATTGCAATAGTGTGTATGTTGATAGCAACGGCGATCTTCTACTGATAACATCATGGGTTTACGTGAACTATGATCGATTAAATGATGCAGGCGGTAGATTAATGTCTCCAAACTGTCAAGGAACTCCATGACGCATGATTCTCCAAAATGTTGCACCACTTTTTCTTGCGGCATTTTCAAGGTGGGATCCCATTGAATATAGGAGCCAATCACCGCAGGTGTGTGAATCTTTGTGACTGGGTGGATGATACTTTCAATGTCCGCATAGACCACGCATAAGGGGTGTGTCATCTTTCCAAAATCTTTAAATTTCAAGCCCAAATTCTCGGGAAGCTCTTCCAACTGTGTCTTTGCACCATGGCATAGCTTTTGATGTTGGTCTCGCTTTTCCAAAATATGCTCTGGAGGGGATGGGTACTTACTGCAGGCGAAAATGGCTAAACAGAGTTCGCATGAGACGTAACGGCGATACCCCTTCTTTCGTTGATTCACATCGTACGCACTGTAGATGAATGTCTCGAATTTTGTGATGGGGATAAAGTGACAGTCTGCTTCATTCTTATCTTCTTGTCGTCCATTTTCAATCCTTGTCAATAAAATCAAATGCACAATGCGTGTCGATTCATTGCGTAGCCAATTATGATCGTACAATGTTCCTTTAAATACTTTTCCATTGTGTACATAAATACGCACCGCGATATTATTCAGTTGTTCAAAACATCGTAAATCCTTCAATGGGAATAATCCATCCTTACTCATTCCACTAAAGTCTAATTCATACCGTTTATTCTGATCTTCATCCCGAAATTGAGTTAGATTGGTTGCATTGGTAACGCCATCTTGATACGCTAAACTGTACAACACCGCGTCATTGAAACAAAATTTCGCATCTTCTACTGTATGATAGTCGAAACATTTGATACAGCGTAATCGACAGAGACTATGGGGAATCTCAATCAATGACGAACCCGCTACACGTCCATCCCCCAAATGTCGGCTGAGGCGTACTTCCATTTTCTGAATCTTTTGTAGAACCAATCCTGAACTTGACGCTGTCACCATCTCCAACCGTCCTGCCAATTCCTGCTTTATCTCTTCAAACCACGCGTCTAAATTCAAAAATTGGACCCCTTGACGGTACATGGGATTGGATCGAATCTCTACCTGTTCCGACTCGTCATCCGTTATAATTCGTTCAAAGACAAACGTCATTTGGACCACCACCACCACTTCATGGACCGTATTCTCCCGCACGATTAAATCATACAGCTGATGGTACATACTGTCCAAGAATCCCGTTACATCACGTGTCTCCTCCTCAGGGTGATACCTCACCTCTAGTCCCGCATTTCTGAAATAATATTGTCGATGTTCATTCACACCTCCTTGCTGCCGCGTCATACTACCACCCCCGTATTGAGGAGGTTCGCCACCATCCTCTTCCTCCTCCACCTCTATCGCTCCCGCCTCGCCATTCTCATCCAATCGGTGCAGTAACGCTGCCATCATCACTGGGCATAAATGCTCGCCTTCTTCCATCAACACATCATCTCCACATAGACGACAGATGAAAAAACATACAACGTGGAGGAAATCATCCGGCGACATCTCTTCATCGCACATGGGGCATTCTACCCGATTCTCCCCACGGGGGAGAAATGGGCAGTGATGCTTATCCTTATCATCCACCTTATACTACAGAGTCACCGACAGGTAGACAATAGTCACGACCTGTCTCCTCCTCACCATGCTCTATACACTCTTCGAATGAGTCAAAGTCACGCTCACAAAATTCGCAACGCGATTTCGTGGTGAATGCACACTCCACGCCTCTCTTTATAGCCCCTTTTTCACGGGACCCATCCCCTACGGCATAGGTACACGTCACCCTCTCACGGGACCCACCCCCTACGGCATAGAAACTCACGGGACCCCCTCCCCCGGGGCCCGGCCCTGCGGGACCCCCCGGTTCCCGTGGTAGGCTGCGGGTCCTATTGTGCATTTTACACATACGAAAAGCAACTGTGCATTTTACATATGTAAAATACGTAATGGTGAACAGCGTATTATGAGACTATTGATATGGCACCAACTGATACATTTATTTTACATAGCGGACAAGCGCCAGAGGTATCGACCCCGAACTTGATTACGTCTCAGATTCGGACTATTCAATGGCTGATTTATTAATCCCGGAATTCATCGAAGACGACAACGACATCATTAACATCGACGATGACGATGACTTTCCGACTGACCTCCCCGAGAATTGGGGTGAGGTTTGCAATTGTGTGGGGGATGGTGAATTCACCCATGAATTCCCCCCTCATCCTTAATTATGAACCCTTTCTACCGGCGGACTTGGATACAATTTTTGAAATCCCTCCAACACCACCAGCGGGTTATGTCTGGCAGCCAACAACAACACCTCCAACATCTCCATTCGCAAACGACGAAGACGATGACGATGAGTCACACAACCTACAGGAATTATTTCAAGAAATGGATATTCCAATGCTGTTAACAGCTGACGGACGTTCGTATCCAGAGTGGGATAAGGAGAACGTTGCACCACGAGAGGAAGATATCCCGGAGGAATTAACCCACCCAATCCACTTTACCCCATTCACGGAGAACCGCTTCAATTATGAGTCAGTAAGCGAAAGTGGTGTGAATCCAAACACTGTAGTGAATGTGAATATTAATCTTGCAATGGACATTTTGTCTACCTTCTGGTGAGATTTTTTGACTTCTTTTTTCTTTTAATAAACTTACATAAAGCAAGTTGTTTCTTTTCACTATGGGGAAGTTTTGGGGAACTTAGAGTTTTAAGTAATCATTAGGACTGATATAGTTATGATACATCATGCCATATCATGATAAACGAAGACGTCAACGACGACGACGTCAGAGAGGTGGATGCTTTTTGGGTCAATTAATGCATGTCTTTAAGAATATGATAGGAGCTGCAAAAGCGAGAAATGATGGAAGACAATTAGGGAATCTCCTAATTCAAATGACACGGTCCTTTAAACCTCCTAAACGACCATTACAATAATCTACCTTCTAAGTAACTAATAAAAATGATAAGTGTTTAAGAATCACGGTATATCGTGATCGACGACGTCAAGTGGGTGGACTTTTCCCACTACTCCCTTTATTAGCCTTGGCTGGAAAAGCTGCATTAGGAGGTGCATCTGCATCAGCGGGTGGTCTTGCAGCAAGTAAAGTAATCAATAAAATCACAGGAGGTGGACGTCGACGTAGACGCAGACGTAGACGTAGACGCTAAGTATGAAGAAGAGAGGGGAATATGGGGATATTGAATGATGGTAGATTATCGTGGTTTACGACGTTAACGTAGTGGTGGTGGTGCTGGGGTCTTCCAATATTTATTACCCTCTCTTTTCACAAGTGGTGGGATTCATGTCTGGGACAGGGGACGCTTTGAAACAGTTTCGTCGAAAACAACAAGATGGACGAGGACGACGTCATGTAGGAGGGTTTATTCTACCATCCCTTACAAGATATATAGCAGAAAAAGGTGCTAAGGTAACAAGTCGTCATCTATCAAGAGCGGTGATTCGACGTATGAGACGGAAACGCTAGGTAATATGCGTGTGTGATGTCTAGATGTGATGCCTAGACGACGAGGTCGACAACGAGGAGGTTTACGACGAATCCCTAAATTTATGGGATCATTAAAGTATAGAGTATTGAGGGGATTACTGTCAGGTGCTGTAGCAGCTGCAAAGGATGAAGGATTGATGTTTAAGCGATAACAAATCTAAGTAAGAAGAGAAAAATGGATGAAAAGTGGTATCATAATGGAATGGAGTGATATGTCAGAAGAATATTATCAATGTATCTTTCCAGTCAAAGGTGTAAAAACAAGAATGACAGAAGTCTATCAGGCATTGGATGGTGCATTAGAGAATGAGAACCGATGCACATTAACTGTATCAGGTACTGTCTATCAAAAAGAACAACAGGAACTACAACCACGATATGTGAATGACACACAAGGACATTTCCAATATACTGTGTATGAGACGATTCCATCAACACCCTATATAAATAAGGAACATGAATAAAGCGAGAGAGAAATGGACGTATCACTTCATACAACGATTGAGAAGCAAAGGATTCAAGAAGGAATTCAACGCTGTTGGAAAGTACCACCTACATGTAGTTATTTATTGACGATGGAGATTGACGCGATTGAAATGAAGGATAAAGAAAGTGGTGAAGTAATTGTTAACGAACAGGATATGGCGACACGTTATTTAGCATCGTATAAAGGAGCTATACGTATGCATACAAGTGATATGGGTGCTTATATTCCACTTGATCCATTGAATCCATATAAAGGACAAACCTTTTCATATTTTAAAGAAAAAACGATAGAGAATGTATTTGGAACAATATGCCCCAGTTTAATCATCCACAGTACAACATTACGTCCATATACCTCAATGGAATTGGTACGTCTATCTGATTCAGCGGTATGTTCAAATCAAGTGAACAAACGACGTGGTGTAAAACGTCGAGGAGCTTCATTAGATGCAAGTCGTAGTGTTGTATTAAGTGATGATGAAGGACACGAACGAATGGGGAAGATGAAAAATTAATTGGTGAACCAAGTGTAACAGATGAAACAGCTACAACATCAACCCATTCTTACCCCAGTCATCTAGATAGACGTTTTGACATCTTTGAACGGGATGCTGTAGATGTTTCCAACCGTAGTCATTTTATGAATATTGTGGCCCCCATCAATGCACTGGATGCTTGTGAAGTGATTAATTTCGCTATACAACCTTCTAATGCCTATTGGATGGATGTCTCCGATGCCTATTGTACGATTGATATTCAACTTCAACAATATGATTCAGCCACCAGTTCTTGGAAAGCTATTGATTCTACCAGTGGCAAAGCCATTCTTATTAATAATTCCGCTCATAGTATCTTTCTAGATTTGAAAATTACCGTGAATGAGCAAGTGGCGGAAGGTGGAAATGGTCTTTATTATTTACAAGCGCATTTAATCAATATGCTACAATATGATGCGACGGCGAAAGGAACGCATTTAATAACACAAGGATTCTATACACGTAATGGAGGTGGATCATCCACTTATATAGCCAATGCTCCCTTAAGTGAAGATGTGAATACGTTTGATAAAGAAGACAATTTAACGAATAAATTGGAGCTTAAATTATGGCGGGATAGTAAATACCGACGTCAATATGATTTCCCAATTCATTGTAATCTCTTTCAGTGGCAAAAAGCTTTACCGCCTAGATGTGGAATTACGAAATTAGATGTGGCATTTTATGTGAATCATCCTCAACATATGTTACGAAATTAGATGTGGAATTTTATGTGAATCATCCTCATTATATGTTCCGTGATTTTACCGCCAAAACTGCAACACCCGCTAACCAATACCGTATCTTGTTTCATTCCTTTAAATTACATATGCCAATGCTTCAACCCTCTGAAAGTATTCAAAAAGCAGTAGCGACCCGTCGTATGAAAGATAACATTGCTTACAAATACAATGGGATTACTGTACAACGTATTAATCTAAATAATGGATGGCAAAAGAAAGATGTCTACAATTTTGCTGTCAACATTCAACCGAAATTATTCTTTTTTGGCTTTATTAAAAGTAATACGTGGTTGAAGTACAGCAAACGTAAACTCATTTTTGAACGCCATGATCTCTCCTCCCTAACGCTCAAATCAAATGGTGTCACCTTGACGGGAGGGAGTATTGATTGTACTCACGTACGTCAAGTCTATACCCAATTCAATCGGGCCATGAATATTTATGCAACCACTTCATCCTGTAATGTTGATCTGGATACATTCAAAGATTATTTCTACCTGACTCCTTTTGACATCACGGATGATCATCATGTTGGACAGCAGCAACGACAGCGAGGTGATTTAAATTTCTCCCTAGAAATCGTGTTTAAAATACTTTAGTTAAACCTTTGGATTTGATTATTTTCTCCTTGGTGGATGAATGTTTTGTGATTCGACCGAATACATCAGTCATCCCTAGCGACTACGTAACTGCCAGTGTCTAAACCTCAACACCTTTATGGCGGAATGGCTTTCCTCTACTCAATTAACGTCTGTGATGAAATCTTTAGATCATGTTCAACGTCAACATATGCTTCAATGTTGTTGTGACGATGAGATCCTCTGTCTCCCACAATGTAGTTGCCGTTCTATTGCGCCTTTATTTCTTCAACCGTCCCCAATTCCATTCAAAGTTGTATTTGCTGCGAATGAAGCCCCAACGCATGAACAAGGGTCATATTCCTGTATCTTAAATTCAGATCCCCGACATAAAAAAGGAGAACATTGGCTCGCTTATTATCAAGATAATTATCAGCAACTATGTGAATTCTTCGATTCCTACGGTCAACCCATTCATACCTATCCTCATTTAAAGACCTGGTTAAGGCAACGCCCGTATCCTCTACATCATCTCACAACCTGTATTCAAGGCCCTAAAGCTTATTGTGGAGCCTACTGTCTCTATTATCTGAATCATCGTCCTCGTGCAGCCTCCCTCTCTGACACATAAACTGCTTTTTATCACGTACCACGAACACGTGTATTATCTTCACTAGAGAAACACCATTTAGTTCAGAATGATCAATTCATTGCGCGTTATATGAAATCTCTTGTCACTACCCTTTTAAAGAATAAACAGTAAAAATAGCACATGTCTCGTTTTTTCTCAATCTATTTACAATCTATTTACAATGAACTGTTGGACAGAGTCTGCCTCATCACGTGAACACACCCCCGTGACAATGGCTTTCCCATTCGCAAAAAGTGAACAGTGATAGTGTTTATGACGCACTAAAATTCCCGGAAAGAGTTCCTGTTCATTCATCACATGTGCTGATGATGCCAAATGTTGGAATGGGATAGATAGTCGATACTGTCGCCAGTCACATATCACTGTACATGATTTCACTTGAGGTTGGCTTAATGTTAATGATAAGTTCAATTCTTTGGTCAATAGCTGCTTCAGACTTTTATATGCATTTGTATACACCTCCATTTCATGGTAGCCCATGATTTGAATACATCCACGAGGGAAGATCTGTAGAGGAATATGATTCCACCATTTCGTATATATCCGTTTCGGCTTGGCTAATCGAAATCGAATCGGGTAGAATCCACGTGCACGTAATACAGGATAAATCTCTTCCAAGGGTAAATCACCCGATGCTCGTATTTCCACCATCCGGTTGCACATTTTCGACGTCACCTTCTGGTTGCTCATCTTCGATTCCATCTAATAGCATGTTCACAACTTCTACATTTATAATCGCATGATGCCGGTAGGGAATACTTTCATGAGCATTCAACCATAAACGTTTATCTTCCCATCCTGTTAAAGCCACCTTTTTTCGAGTTGTTGTACGCATCACGTGATGATGCGATTCCAAATTTAAATATGTCACCACATGCATCTTTTGTTCTTCGTACGCTTGTTTATATAAGGCATGGGACAAGTCTCGTTTCTTATATTGTTTTACACCTTTCACACGGCAATCGCGTTTTCCATCTTCCATCACGTATGAATACAGTTTGTGACTGAGGCAAATGAATTCTTTAATCTCTTCACCCATACATTCATCTTTGAAACAACCCAGACGGTTTGCATTGTATGCATCATATAATGGATGTGTTTTCGGATAGTTTGACGTATCCAATATTCCACGTGCCTCCGGATCGATGACATTGGGGATGGTACGGAATGCTTTCAAAATCTCATCACGTTCACTATGGCTTTTCACTTCAAGGAAGAATGAGTCTGTATCTCATCCAATAATACTCACGGATAGGCAATGTTCATTTATTTGCCATTCCACATACAGTCGGTACATTAGAATCTTGCTAATATCAAGGACCGCTTGACCAATATAAGTTGCACGATCTAATGTCACGTGTCGTCGACGAATATGCACCACCATCGCTGATTCACCCACTCCAAAAAAGTTTTGGCATAGAGGGTGATGTTTATGTTTGAGAAATAATTTTCTATCCCGTACAAAACGTGTCTTCCCGTATTTTCGAACGTCTTCCATCGTTTTACCAAACAATGCATTGACACATAATTTATGCATGTTACGTGCCATTGCATTTGTACTGTTTGCTCTTTCTTGCGTATGATATTGAATGTAAGGGCAAATGAACGCTTCCTGATGGAATGTGATCCCTTGGTAGACACGACTTACATGCATTCCTTGTTGGATATAATATTGTAATGCATGAATGTGTACCGTATAGCGTTCTTTCCAGTGATGTGTCAGCAACAGTTTCTGTGATGTTTTCTTTTTCAAGTCTTTGTGATGGATTGTTTGCCACAGTTGGTGCATATACGTGATCATTTCATCTGGATGAATGTGACCTTTCATCGGTGCAAACGGTAAATCCATCGTCCAATCTTGTACATGGTCCGGGTATTCAAGGTCCACCGTTAATATACAGCCTTGGTAACCCTCCACGTCATAGTCCAAAATCCATTGATCATCAATCGCACCCAAGTATTGCGGGGGTATCCACACAAAATCGCCTTTAGACAGTTTGGCACTCATCACCGTACGGTACAGGTTGTTGGCATCCACGTAATACAAATGTGTATGGACATGATCATTACTCTCTGCTGCTTCTTCATGTTCTGCATAGTGTTTATTGACAAACGTCATACCGCCTCGAATACCATCCTCGAACATTTTATACATTTCAAGATCCATCACGTGGTCCAAACATACATGGGTGTGTAACAGGAAGAAGGAGTAGGTTAAGCCGGGAATGCCGAAATAATGGACTGGGTCGAGTTGAGCGACTGAATACATCTTTACACGAAAGTCTTCAAAGATGTCCACCAGTAATGTCACGTCCACCGTCAAATAATAACTAAGATAGTCTCTGAAAGTGGTGCATCCCAATTGATCCCACGCTTCTTTTGCCATTGCATACTCTTCTTCTGAACATGGTTGCTCCACGAGGTCATTATAAAATTTCTCAATAGGGGAAGACAAGTCTCGTCCAAACGTGACCAATAATCGAAGTAGGTGTATGGGAACACGCCTTTACGAATTGATGTATGATTGACGGTAGGGTAGCAGTCACTTAGTACTTGCTCCGAGATAGGTAAGTGATCCACGGTTTGGCTCAGTTTGTGTAGCGAGTTGGGTAGGAATTGAAATGAGTCTCTGAACTGCAATTGGATATTATCTTTGTAGCATCCATAAACTTTGAAACTTGCTGATAATCCAATAGTTTTACCTCCGCTAGTATAGCAGGGATTAATCCACCACAGGTCATCATTTCGTTTAAACAAACCATACAAAATCACTTGGTGACTGTCGTATCCTTTCCAGTTATGGAAAAATACAGGAATTTGCCGTCGGACTTGCCGACGTCGAGTATTGCACGCGTGGCATAATACTTGAATAAACTTTCCCGTCAGGTGGTCGTGATCCCTGCATTTGGTATGATCTTTGATTTGATGCTCATTCACCTTATCTTGGCTTCGTTCCAGGACATGACGTTCGCATGAATTGCAATAGTGTGTATGTTGATAGCGACGGAGATCTTCTACTGATAACATCATGGGTTTACGTGAACTATGATCGATTAAATGATGCAGGCGGTAGATTAATGTCTCCAAACTGTCAAGGAACTCCATGACGCATGATTCGCCAAAATGTTGCACCACTTTTTCTTGCGGCATTTTCAAGGTGGGATCCCATTGAATATAGGAGCCAATCACCGCAGGTGTGTGAATCTTTGTGACTGGGTGGATGATACTTTCAATGTCCGCATAGACCACGCATAAGGGGTGTGTCATCTTTCCAAAATCTTTAAATTTCAAGCCCAAATTCTCGGGAAGCTCTTCCAACTGTGTCTTTGCACCATGGCATAGCTTTTGATGTTGGTCTCGCTTTTCCAAAATATGCTATGGAGGGGATGGCTACTTACTGCAGGCGAAAATGGCTAAACAGAGTTCGCATGAGACGTAACGGCGATACCCCTTCTTTCGTTGATTCACATCGTACGCACTGTAGATGAATGTCTCGAATTTTGTGATGGGGATAAAGTGACAGTCTGCTTCATTCTTATCTTCTTGTCGTCCATTTTCAATCCTTGTCAATAAAATCAAATGCACAATGCGTGTCGATTCATTGCGTAGCCAATTATGATCGTACAATGTTCCTTTAAATACTTTTCCATTGTGTACATAAATACGCACCGCGATATTATTCAGTTGTTCAAAACATCGTAAATCCTTCAATGGGAATAATCCATCCTTACTCATTCCACTAAAGTCTAATTCATACCGTTTATTCTGATCTTCATCCCGAAATTGAGTTAGATTGGTTGCATTGGTAACGCCATCTTGATACGCTAAACTGTACAACACCGCGTCCTTGAAACAAAAATTCGCATCTTCTACTGTATGATAGTCGAAACATTTGATACAGCGTAATCGACAGAGACTATGGGGAATCTCAATCAATGACGAACCCGCTACACGTCCATCCCCCAACTGTCGGCTGAGGCGTACTTCCATTTTCTGAATCTTTTGTAGAACCAATCCTGAACTTTGCGCTGTCACCATCTCCAACCGTCCTGCCAATTCCTGCTTTATCTCTTCAAACCACGCGTCAAAATTCAAAAATTGGACCCCTTGACGGTACATGGGATTGGATCGAATCTCTACCTGTTCCGACTCGTCATCCGTTATAATTCGCTCAAAGACAAATGTCATTTCGACCACCACCACCACCACTTCATGGATCGTATTCTCCCGCACGATTAAATCATACAGCTGATGGTACATACTGTCCAAGAATTCCGTTACATCACGTGTCTCCTCCTCAGGGTGATACCTCACCTCTAGTCCCGCATTTCTGAAATAATATTGTCGATGTTCATTCACACCTCCTTGCTGCCGCGTCATACTACCACCCCCGTATTGAGGAGGTTCGCCACCATCCTCTTCCTCCTCCACCTCTATCGCTCCCGCCTCGCCATTCTCATCCAATCGGTGCAGTAACGCTGCCATCATCACTGGGCATAAATGCTCGCCTTCTTCCATCAACACATCATCTCCACATAGACGACAGATGAAAAAACATACAATGTGGAGGAAATCATCCCGCGACATCTCTTCATCGCACATGGGGCATTCTACCCGATTCTCCTCACGGGGGAGAAATGGGCAGTGATGCTTATCCTTATCATCCACCTTATACTACAGAGTCACCGACAGGTAGACAATAGTCACGACCTGTCTCCTCCTCACCATGCTCTATACACTCTTCGAATGAGTCAAAGTCACGCTCACAAAATTCGCAACGCATTTTTGTGGTGAATGCACACTCCACGCCTCTCTTTATAGCCCCTTTTTTCACGGGACCCATCCCCTACGGCATAGGTACACGTCACCCTCTCACGGGACCCACCCCCTACGGCATAGAAACTCACGGGACCCCCTCCCCCGGGGCCCGGCCCTGCGGGACCCCCCGGTTCCCGTGGTAGGCTGCGGGTCCTATTGTGCATTTTACACATACGAAAAGCAACTGTGCATTTTACATATGTAAAATACGTAATGGTGAACAGCGTATTATGAGACTATTGATATGGCACCAACTGATACATTTATTTTACATAGCGGACAAGCGCCAGAGGTATCGACCCCCGAACTTGATTACGTCTCAGATTCGGACTATTCAATGGCTGATTTATTAATCCCGGAATTCATCGAAGACGACAACGACATCATTAACATCGACGATGACGATGACTTTCCGACTGACCTCCCCGAGAATTGGGGTGAGGTTTGCAATTGTGTGGGGGATGGTGAATTCACCCATGAATTCCCCCCTCATCCTTAATTATGAACCCTTTCTACCGGCGGACTTGGATACAATTTTTGAAATCCCTCCAACACCACCAGCGGGTTATGTCTGGCAGCCAACAACAACACCTCCAACATCTCCATTCGCAAACGACGAAGACGATGACGATGAGTCACACAACCTACAGGAATTATTTCAAGAAATGGATATTCCAATGCTGTTAACAGCTGACGGACGTTCGTATCCAGAGTGGGATAAGGAGAACGTTGCACCACGAGAGGAAGATATCCCGGAGGAATTAACCCACCCAATCCACTTTACCCCATTCACGGAGAACCGCTTCAATTATGAGTCAGTAAGCGAAAGTGGTGTGAATCCAAACACTGTAGTGAATGTGAATATTAATCTTGCAATGGACATTTTGTCTACCTTCTGGTGAGATTTTTTGACTTCTTTTTTCTTTTAATAAACTTACATAAAGCAAGTTGTTTCTTTTCACTATGGGGAAGTTTTGGGGAACTCAGAGTTTTAAGTAATCATTAGGACTGATATAGTTATGATACATCATGCCATATCATGATAAACGAAGACGTCAACGACGACGACGTCAGAGAGGTGGATGCTTTTTGGGTCAATTAATGCATGTCTTTAAGAATATGATAGGAGCTGCAAAAGCGAGAAATGATGGAAGACAATTAGGGAATCTCCTAATTCAAATGACACGGTCCTTTAAACCTCCTAAACGACCATTACAATAATCTACCTTCTAAGTAACTAATAAAAATGATAAGTGTTTAAGAATCACGGTATATCGTGATCGACGACGTCAAGTGGGTGGACTTATCCCACTACTCCCTTTATTAGCCTTGGCTGGAAAAGCTGCATTAGGAGGTGCATCTGCATCAGCGGGTAGTCTTGCAGCAAGTAAAGTAATCAATAAAATCACAGGAGGTGGACGTCGACGTAGACGCAGACGTAGACGTAGACGCTAAGTATGAAGAAGAGAGGGGAATATTGGGATATTGAATGATGGTAGATTATCGTGGTTTACGACGTTAACGTAGTGGTGGTGGTGCTGGGGTCTTCCAATATTTATTACCCTCTCTTTTCACAAGTGGTGGGATTCATGTCTGGGACAGGGGACGCTTTGAAACAGTTTCGTCGAAAACAACAAGATGGACGAGGACGACGTCATGTAGGAGGGTTTATTCTACCATCCCTTACAAGATATATAGCAGAAAAAGGTGCTAAGGTAACAAGTCGTCATCTATCAAGAGCGGTGATTCGACGTATGAGACGGAAACGCTAGGTAATATGCGTGTGTGATGTCTAGATGTGATGCCTAGACGACGAGGTCGACAACGAGGAGGTTTACGACGAATCCCTAAATTTATGGGATCATTAAAGTATAGAGTATTGAGGGGATTACTGTCAGGTGCTGTAGCAGCTGCAAAGGATGAAGGATTGATGTTTAAGCGATAACAAATCTAAGTAAGAAGAGAAAAATGGATGAAAAGTGGTATCATAATGGAATGGAGTGATATGTCAGAAGAATATTATCAATGTATCTTTCCAGTCAAAGGTGTAAAAACAAGAATGACAGAAGTCTATCAGGCATTGGATGGTGCATTAGAGAATGAGAACCGATGCACATTAACTGTATCAGGTACTGTCTATCAAAAAGAACAACAGGAACTACAACCACGATATGTGAATGACACACAAGGACATTTCCAATATACTGTGTATGAGACGATTCCATCAACACCCTATATAAATAAGGAACATGAATAAAGCGAGAGAGAAATGGACGTATCACTTCATACAACGATTGAGAAGCAAAGGATTCAAGAAGGAATTCAACGCTGTTGGAAAGTACCACCTACATGTAGTTATTTATTGACGATGGAGATTGACGCGATTGAAATGAAGGATAAAGAAAGTGGTGAAGTAATTGTTAACGAACAGGATATGGCGACACGTTATTTAGCATCGTATAAAGGAGCTATACGTATGCATACAAGTGATATGGGTGCTTATATTCCACTTGATCCATTGAATCCATATAAAGGACAAACCTTTTCATATTTTAAAGAAAAAACGATAGAGAATGTATTTGGAACAATATGCCCCAGTTTAATCATCCACAGTACAACATTACGTCCATATACCTCAATGGAATTGGTACGTCTATCTGATTCAGCGGTATGTTCAAATCAAGTGAACAAACGACGTGGTGTAAAACGTCGAGGAGCTTCATTAGATGCAAGTCGTAGTGTTGTATTAAGTGATGATGAAGGACACGAACGAATGGGGAAGATGAAAAATTAATTGGTGAACCAAGTGTAACAGATGAAACAGCTACAACATCAACCCATTCTTACCCCAGTCATCTAGATAGACGTTTTGACATCTTTGAACGGGATGCTGTAGATGTTTCCAACCGTAGTCATTTTATGAATATTGTGGCCCCCATCAATGCACTGGATGCTTGTGAAGTGATTAATTTCGCTATACAACCTTCTAATGCCTATTGGATGGATGTCTCCAATGCCTATTGTACGATTGATATTCAACTTCAACAATATGATTCAGCCACCAGTTCTTGGAAAGCTATTGATTCTACCAGTGGCAAAGCCATTCTTATTAATAATTCCGCTCATAGTATCTTTCTAGATTTGAAAATTACCGTGAATGAGCAAGTGGCGGAAGGTGGAAATGGTCTTTATTATTTACAAGCGCATTTAATCAATATGCTACAATATGATGCGACGGCGAAAGGAACGCATTTAATAACACAAGGATTCTATACACGTAATGGAGGTGGATCATCCACTTATATAGCCAATGCTCCCTTAAGTGAAGATGTGAATACGTTTGATAAAGAAGACAATTTAACGAATAAATTGGAGCTTAAATTATGGCGGGATAGTAAATACCGACGTCAATATGATTTCCCAATTCATTGTAATCTCTTTCAGTGGCAAAAAGCTTTACCGCCTAGATGTGGAATTACGAAATTAGATGTGGCATTTTATGTGAATCATCCTCAACATATGTTACGAAATTAGATGTGGAATTTTATGTGAATCATCCTCAATATATGTTCCGTGATTTTACCGCCAAAACTGCAACACCCGCTAACCAATACCGTATCTTGTTTCATTCCTTTAAATTACATATGCCAATGCTTCAACCCTCTGAAAGTATTCAAAAAGCAGTAGCGACCCGTCGTATGAAAGATAACATTGCTTACAAATACAATGGGATTACTGTACAACGTATTAATCTAAATAATGGATGGCAAAAGAAAGATGTCTACAATTTTGCTGTCAACATTCAACCGAAATTATTCTTTTTTGGCTTTATTAAAAGTAATACGTGGTTGAAGTACAGCAAACGTAAACTCATTTTTGAACGCCATGATCTCTCCTCCCTAACGCTCAAATCAAATGGTGTCACCTTGACGGGAGGGAGTATTGATTGTACTCACGTACGTCAAGTCTATACCCAATTCAATTGGGCCATGAATATTTATGCAACCACTTCATCCTGTAATGTTGATCTGGATACATTCAAAGATTATTTCTACCTGACTCCTTTTGACATCACGGATGATCATCATGTTGGACAGCAGCAACGACAGCGAGGTGATTTAAATTTCTCCCTAGAAATCGTGTTTAAAATACTTTAGTTAAACCTTTGGATTTGATTATTTTCTCCTTGGTGGATGAATGTTTTGTGATTCGACCGAATACATCAGTCATCCCTAGCGACTACGTAACTGCCAGTGTCTAAACCTCAACACCTTTATGGCGGAATGACTTTCCTCTACTCAATTAACGTCTGTGATGAAATCTTTAGATCATGTTCAACGTCAACATATGCTTCAATGTTGTTGTGACGATGAGATCCTCTGTCTCCCACAATGTAGTTGCCGTTCTATTGCGCCTTTATTTCTTCAACCGTCCCCAATTCCATTCAAAGTTGTATTTGCTGCGAATGAAGCCCCAACGCATGAACAAGGGTCATATTCCTGTATCTTAAATTCAGATCCCCGACATAAAAAAGGAGAACATTGGCTCGCTTATTATCAAGATAATTATCAGCAACTATGTGAATTCTTCGATTCCTACGGTCAACCCATTCATACCTATCCTCATTTAAAGACCTGGTTAAGGCAACGCCCGTATCCTCTACATCATCTCACAACCTGTATTCAAGGCCCTAAAGCTTATTGTGGAGCCTACTGTCTCTATTATCTGAATCATCGTCCTCGTGCAGCCTCCCTCTCTGACACATAAACTGCTTTTTATCATGTACCACGAACACGTGTATTATCTTCACTAGAGAAACACCATTTAGTTCAGAATGATCAATTCATTGCGCGTTATATGAAATCTCTTGTCACTACCCTTTTAAAGAATAAACAGTAAAAATAGCACATGTCTCGTTTTTTCTCAATCTATTTACAATCTATTTACAATGAACTGTTGGACAGAGTCTGCCTCATCACGTGAACACACCCCCGTGACAATGGCTTTCCCATTCGCAAAAAGTGAACAGTGATAGTGTTTATGACGCACTAAAATTCCCGGAAAGAGTTCCTGTTCATTCATCACATGTGCTGATGATGCCAAATGTTGGAATGGGATAGATAGTCGATACTGTCGCCAGTCACATATCACTGTACATGATTTCACTTGAGGTTGGCTTAATGTTAATGATAAGTTCAATTCTTTGGTCAATAGCTGCTTCAGACTTTTATATGCATTTGTATACACCTCCATTTCATGGTAGCCCATGATTTGAATACATCCACGAGGGAAGATCTGTAGAGGAATATGATTCCACCATTTCGTATATATCCGTTTCGGCTTGGCTAATCGAAATCGAATCGGTATAATCCACGTGCACGTAATACAGGATAAATCTCTTCCAAGGGTAAATCACCCGATGCTCGTATTTCCACCATCCGGTTGCACATTTTCGACGTCACCTTCTGGTTGCTCATCTTCGATTCCATCTAATAGCATGTTCACAACTTCTACATTTATAATCGCATGATGCCGGTAGGGAATACTTTCATGAGCATTCAACCATAAACGTTTATCTTCCCATCCTGTTAAAGCCACCTTTTTTCGAGTTGTTGTACGCATCACGTGATGATGCGATTCCAAATTTAAATATGTCACCACATGCATCTTTTGTTCTTCGTACGCTTGTTTATATAAGGCATGGGACAAGTCTCGTTTCTTATATTGTTTTACACCTTTCACACGGCAATCGCGTTTTCCATCTTCCATCACGTATGAATACAGTTTGTGACTGAGGCAAATGAATTCTTTAATCTTTTCACCCATACATTCATCTTTGAAACAACCCAGACGGTTTGCATTGTATGCATCATATAATGGATGTGTTTTCGGATAGTTTGACGTATCCAATATTCCACGTGCCTCCGGATCGATGACATTGGGGATGGTACGGAATGCTTTCAAAATCTCATCACGTTCACTATGGCTTTTCACTTCAAGGAAGAATGAGTCTGTATCTCCTCCAATAATACTCACGGATAGGCAATGTTCATTTATTTGCCATTCCACATACAGTCGGTACATTAGAATCTTGCTAATATCAAGGACCGCTTGACCAATATAAGTTGCACGATCTAATGTCACGTGTCGTCGACGAATATGCACCACCATCGCTGATTCACCCACTCCAAAAAAGTTTTGGCATAGAGGGTGATGTTTATGTTTGAGAAATAATTTTCTATCCCGTACAAAACGTGTCTTCCCGTATTTTCGAACGTCTTCCATCGTTTTACCAAACAATGCATTGACACATAATTTATGCATGTTACGTGCCATTGCATTTGTACTCTTTGCTCTTTCTTGCGTATGATATTGAATGTAAGGGCGAATGAACGCTTCCTGATGGAATGTGATCCCTTGGTAGACACGACTTACATGCATTCCTTGTTGGATATAATATTGTAATGCGTGAATGTGTACCGTATAGCGTTCTTTCCAGTGATGTGTCAGCAACAGTTTCTGTGATGTTTTCTTTTTCAAGTCTTTGTGATGGATTGTTTGCCACAGTTGGTGCATATGCGTGCTCATTTCATCTGGATGAATGTGACCTTTCATCGGTGCAAACGGTGAATCCATCGTCCAATCTTGTACATGGTCCGGGTATTCAAGGTCCACCGTTAATATACAGCCTTGGTAACCCTCCACGTCATAGTCCAAAATCCATTGATCATCAATCGCACCCAAGTATTGCGGGGGTATCCACACAAAATCGCCTTTAGACAGTTTGGCACTCATCACCGTACGGTACAGGTTGTTGGCATCCACGTAATACAAATGTGTATGGACATGATCATTACTCTCTGCTGCTTCTTCATGTTCTGCATAGTGTTTATTGACAAACGTCATACCGCCTCGAATACCATCCTCGAACATTTTATACATTTCAAGATCCATCACGTGGTCCAAACATACATTGGTGTGTAACAGGAAGAAGGAGTAGGTTAAGCCGGGAATGCCGAAATAATGGACTGGGTCGAGTTGAGCGACTGAATACATCTTTACACGAAAGTCTTCAAAGATATCCACCAGTAATGTCACGTCCACCGTCAAATAATAACTAAGATAGTCTCTGAAAGTGGTGCATCCCAATTGATCCCACGCTTCTTTTGCCATTGCATACTCTTCTTCTGAACATGGTTGCTCCACGAGGTCATTATAAAATTTCTCAATAGGGGAAGACAAGTCTCGTCCAAACGTGACCAATCATCGAAGTAGGTGTATGGGAACACGCCTTTACGAATTGATGTATGATTGACGGTAGGGTAGCAGTCACTTAGTACTTGCTCCGAGATAGGTAAGTGATCCACGGTTTGGCTCAGTTTGTGTAGCGAGTTGGGTAGGAATTGAAATGAGTCTCTGAACTGCAATTGGATATTATCTTTGTAGCATCCATAAACTTTGAAACTTGCTGATAATCCAATAGTTTTACCTCCGCTAGTATAGCAGGGATTAATCCACCACAGGTCATCATTTCGTTTAAACAAACCATACAAAATCACTTGGTGACTGTCGTATCCTTTCCAGTTATGGAAAAATACAGGAATTTGCCGTCGGACTTGCCGACGTCGAGTATTGCACGCGTGGCATAATACTTGAATAAACTTTCCCGTCAGGTGGTCGTGATCCCTGCATTTGGTATGGTCTTTGATTTGATGCTCATTCACCTTATCTTGGCTTCGTTCCAGGACATGACGTTCGCATGAATTGCAATAGTGTGTATGTTGATAGCGACGGAGATCTTCTACTGATAACATCATGGGTTTACGTGAACTATGATCGATTAAATGATGCAGGCGGTAGATTAATGTCTCCAAACTGTCAAGGAACTCCATGACGCATGATTCGCCAAAATGTTGCACCACTTTTTCTTGCGGCATTTTCAAGGTGGGATCCCATTGAATATAGGAGCCAATCACCGCAGGTGTGTGAATCTTTGTGACTGGGTGGATGATACTTTCAATGTCCGCATAGACCACGCATAAGGGGTGTGTCATCTTTCCAAAATCTTTAAATTTCAAGCCCAAATTCTCGGGAAGCTCTTCCAACTGTGTCTTTGCACCATGGCATAGCTTTTGATGTTGGTCTCGCTTTTCCAAAATATGCTATGGAGGGGATGGCTACTTACTGCAGGCGAAAATGGCTAAACAGAGTTCGCATGAGACGTAACGGCGATACCCCTTCTTTCGTTGATTCACATCGTACGCACTGTAGATGAATGTCTCGAATTTTGTGATGGGGATAAAGTGACAGTCTGCTTCATTCTTATCTTCTTGTCGTCCATTTTCAATCCTTGTCAATAAAATCAAATGCACAATGCGTGTCGATTCATTGCGTAGCCAATTATGATCGTACAATGTTCCTTTAAATACTTTTCCATTGTGTACATAAATACGCACCGCGATATTATTCAGTTGTTCAAAACATCGTAAATCCTTCAATGGGAATAATCCATCCTTACTCATTCCACTAAAGTCTAATTCATACCGTTTATTCTGATCTTCATCCCGAAATTGAGTTAGATTGGTTGCATTGGTAACGCCATCTTGATACGCTAAACTGTACAACACCGCGTCCTTGAAACAAAAATTCGCATCTTCTACTGTATGATAGTCGAAACATTTGATACAGCGTAATCGACAGAGACTATGGGGAATCTCAATCAATGACGAACCCGCTACACGCCCATCCCCCCAAATGTCGGCTGAGGCGTACTTCCATTTTCTGAATCTTTTGTAGAACCAATCCTGAACTTTGCGCTGTCACCATCTCCAACCGTCCTGCCAATTCCTGCTTTATCTCTTCAAACCACGCGTCAAAATTCAAAAATTGGACCCCTTGACGGTACATGGGATTGGATCGAATCTCTACCTGTTCCGACTCGTCATCCGTTATAATTCGCTCAAAGACAAACGTCATTTCGACCACCACCACCACCACTTCATGGATCGTATTCTCCCGCACGATTAAATCATACAGCTGATGGTACATACTGTCCAAGAATCCCGTTACATCACGTGTCTCCTCCTCAGGGTGATACCTCACCTCTAGTCCCGCATTTCTGAAATAATATTGTCGATGTTCATTCACACCTCCTTGCTGCCGCGTCATACTACCACCCCCGTATTGAGGAGGTTCGCCACCATCCTCTTCCTCCTCCACCTCTATCGCTCCCGCCTAGCCATTCTCATCCAATCGGTGCAGTAACGCTGCCATCATCACTGGGCATAAATGCTCGCCTTCTTCCATCAACACATCATCTCCACATAGACGACAGATGAAAAAACATACAACGTGGAGGAAATCATCCGGCGACATCTCTTCATCGCACATGGGGCATTCTACCCGATTCTCCCCACGGGGGAGAAATGGGCAGTGATGCTTATCCTTATCATCCACCTTATACTACAGAGTCACCGACAGGTAGACAATAGTCACGACCTGTCTCCTCCTCACCATGCTCTATACACTCTTCGAATGAGTCAAAGTCACGCTCACAAAATTCGCAACGCATTTTTGTGGTGAATGCACACTCCACGCCTCTCTTTATAGCCCCTTTTTCACGGGACCCATCCCCTACGGCATAGGTACACGTCACCCTCTCACGGGACCCACCCCCTACGGCATAGAAACTCACGGCACCCCCTCCCCCGGGGCCCGGCCCTGCGGGACCCCCCCGGGGCCCGGCCATGCGGGACCCCCCGGGTCCCGTGGTAGCCTGCGGGTCCTATTGTGCATTTTACACATACGAAAAGCAACTGTGCATTTTACATATGTAAAATACGTAATGGTGAACAGCGTATTATGAGACTATTGATATGGCACCAACTGATACATTTATTTTACATAGCGGACAAGCGCCAGAGGTATCGATCTCCGAACTTGATTACGTCTCAGATTCGGACTATTCAATGGCTGATTTATTAATCCCGGAATTCATCGAAGACGACAACGACATCATTAACATCGACGATGACGATGACTTTCCGACTGACCTCCCCGAGAATTGGGGTGAGGTTTGCAATTGTGTGGGGGATGGTGAATTCACCCATGAATTCCCCCCTCATCCTTAATTATGAACAATTTTTGAAATCCCTCCAACACCACCAGCGGGTTATGTCTGGCAGCCAACAACAACACCTCCAACATCTCCATTCGCAAACGACGAAGACGATGACGATGAGTCACACAACCTACAGGAATTATTTCAAGAAATGGATATTCCAATGCTGTTAACAGCTGACGGACGTTCGTATCCAGAGTGGGATAAGGAGAACGTTGCACCACGAGAGGAAGATATCCCGGAGGAATTAACCCACCCAATCCACTTTACCCCATTCACGGAGAACCGCTTCAATTATGAGTCAGTAAGCGAAAGTGGTGTGAATCCAAACACTGTAGTGAATGTGAATATTAATCTTGCAATGGACATTTTGTCTACCTTCTGGTGAGATTTTTTGACTTCTTTTTTCTTTTAATAAACTTACATAAAACAAGTTGTTTCTTTTCACTATGGGGAAGTTTTGGGGAACTTAGAATTTTAAGTAATCATTAGGACTGATATAGTTATGATACATCATGCCATATCATGATAAACGAAGATGTCAACGACGACGACGTCAGAGAGGTGGATTCTTTTTGGGTCAATTAATGCATGTCTTTAAGAATATGATAGGAGCTGCAAAAGCGAGAAATGATGGAAGACAATTAGGGAATCTCCTAATTCAAATGACACGGTCCTTTAAACCTCCTAAACGACCATTGCAATAATCTACCTTCTAAGTAACTAATAAAAATGATAAGTGTTTAAGAATCACGGTATATCGTGATCGACGACGTCAAGTGGGTGGACTTATCCCACTACTCCCTTTATTAGCCTTGGTTGGAAAAGCTGCATTAGGAGGTGCAGCTGCATCAGCGGGTAGTCTTGCAGCAAGTAAAGTAATCAATAAAATCACAGGAGGTGGATGTCGACGTAGACACAGACGTAGACGTAGACGCTAAGTATGAAGAAGAGAGGGGAATATGGGGATATTGAATGATGGTAGATTATCGTGGTTTACGACGTTAACGTAGTGGTGGTGGTGCTGGGGTCTTCCAATATTTATTACCCTCTCTTTTCACAAGTGGTGGGATTCATGTCTGGGACAGTGGACGCTTTGAAACAGTTTCGTCGAAAACAACAAGATGGACGAGGACGACGTCATGTAGGAGGGTTTATTCTACCATCCCTTACAAGATATATAGCAGAAAAAGGTGCTAAGGTAACAAGTCGTCATCTATCAAGAGCGGTGATTCGACGTATGAGACGGAAACGCTAGGTAATATGCGTGTGTGATGTCTAGATGTGATGCCTAGACGACGAGGTCGACAACGAGGAGGTTTACGACGAATCCCTAAATTTATGGGATCATTAAAGTATAGAGTATTGAGGGGATTACTGTCAGGTGCTGTAGCAGCTGCAAAGGATGAAGGATTGATGTTTAAGCGATAACAAATCTAAGTAAGAAGAGAAAAATGGATGAAAAGTGGTATCATAATGGAATGGAGTGATATGTCAGAAGAATATTATCGATGTATTTTTCCAGTCAAAGGTGTAAAAACTAGTATGACAGAAATCTATCAGGAATTGGATGGTGCATTAGAGAATGAGAACCGATGCACATTAACTGTATCAGGTACTGTCTATCAAAAAGAACAACAGGAACTACAACCACGATATGTGAATGACACACAAGGACATTTCCAATATACTGTGTATGAGACGATTCCATCAACACCCTATATAAATGAGGAACATGAATAAAGCGAGTGAGAAATGGACGTATCACTTCATACAACGATTGAGAAGCAAAGGATTCAAGAAGGAATTCAACGCTGTTGGAAAGTACCACCTACATGTAGTTATTTATTGACGATGGAGATTGACGCGATTGAAATGAAGGATAAAGAAAGTGGTGAAGTAATTGTTAACGAACAGGATATGGCGACACGTTATTTAGCATCGTATAAAGGAGCTATACGTATGCATACAAGTGATATGGGTGCTTATATTCCACTTGATCCATTGAATCCATATAAAGGACAAACCTTTTCATATTTTAAAGAAAAAACGATAGAGAATGTATTTGGAACAATATGCCCCAGTTTAATCATCCACAGTACAACATTACGTCCATATACCTCAATGGAATTGGTACGTCTATCTGATTCAGTGGTATGTTCAAATCAAGTGAACAAACGACGTGGTGTAAAACGTCGAGGAGCTTCATTAGATGCAAGTCGTAGTGTTGTATTAAGTGATGATGAAGGACAAGAACGAATGGGGAAGATGAAAAATTAATTGGTGAACCAAGTGTACAAGAACCACTTCCATTCCACCGTCAAAAAAAACCTGCAAAACGTATGAGTCAACACATAAAACGTGAAGAAGGATTTGTATTATTGGATTTAGTGTATGGAGTACCAGATGATCAATTAAAGGAATGGATGAAAGAAATCGACATTGTACAATCAGATACATTTTGTGGTAAGCTTCAAAGTTACTATTTCCCTCATCGTGTACGTGTCAATCTTCAAAAATATCGTATCAGTTAATTCCACCCCCATGCCCCCACGGGTGGTTGTCGCTGCAGGGGTGTCGTCGTCGCGGCGGGGTCTTTCTCATGGGCCGCACGGGGTATCTGGTTGGGAAATCATCTGTATAGTGGCGTGGTAGAGGCGCGACCCGCCTATCTTTATCGAAGTCAAACAATCTATTGCGCATGGTTTTGAATTTGAGGATTTTACTATGCTACGCGCGTAATGTATCGATGGTGGGTTTATAGCGGAGAATCTCCCGCGCGACTTCGCGCGCATATTCAGGGTAAGGATTTATCATATCTGTGATTTTCTCATTTTCTAATTGATGTTGGAGAAGGGCATTTTGTGCCACTGTCGCCGCCGCCGCCGATGCGGCCTCTTCCGTAGAGGAGGCTGCACCTCCTGTTTGTTTATCTTTGCAAGCTTTCTGAAGTGTAGCGGGTGTCGCCACCATCATTTTGCTGAAATCCATTTTATTGCGATGGGGATGTTTTGTTAACTTAAATACAATCACGGGGATCAAATTATTTCGTACGTAAGCGATATTCCATAGGTGTATGGGGTGTAAAGTCGATAAATAAGTAGGCATAGACACCATATTCCCGCATTAATGTCGCGAGAATATCATGAATGACATTATTATTTCCAGCAGGGAGCATACGCGAAAGAAACTGACTGGTCTGCAGCTGATTGCGTGGGTTAGGGAAGAGGGCCATATAATGAACATTATTATTTCGCATACGTTGCTCCTTATCCCCATACAAGTATTGTGCAATTTGAATGGCAAAGAATCCTTTATGATGTGATCCACGTAAAAAGAGGGTAGTAATCCCTTCATGTTTTGCACTTTCTTGCTGTAAATCATCTAAGATAACGATATCGTGCTGCCCCAATTGATCTAAATCATCATGCGTTGGAACGCCGCATTTCAGTTGTATATCTAATGTTTTTAATTGATCGTGAAATGGACTATCAATCCCAAAAAACCACCATATTTTACGAATAGGATGTTTAAATAACCCATCTTTATGCCGTAATAAATTTAAGACAAATGTGGATTTGCCAGATTTACTAGGCCCACATACAATCATAGATGAATCATTCTCTAAATGAAAGTCCATGTTAAAACAACGTGATAGAATCCATCAATTTATTACGTAAAAACATCATTTTACTTTTACTCACAATATTCAGGAATGAGTGTTGTATCAATAGCAAACTGAGTCCACAATAAAGCCCCTTCTTTCGTATAAGTGGGGTAGTCCTTATGTACTATCTCACGACGAATGGATTCATATTCATCTGGGCAAAGTGCTGCAATTTGTGCATCATGCCAGTCTTCTCCTTTGAGTATTGAAAGCCGTTTCATGGCTGAGAGAATGAATGCACTGTATAAGTGTTTGAATCGACTATCCATCACTCCAATCCCTTTCACATCACTTTTGATATTTTGTAAGCCACGGAGGCCATTACGTAAGATTTCTATGACATCTTGAACCCGTTTCTTTACATAGCGAACGGATTCCGCTAAATGTACAGTTGGTGTCAATGCTTTTAAAGCGTCACTAAGGTGTTCATTTCGAAAACAGTCATTTTCCAAGCGTTGGAGTAAGGGGTAAAGTTTTTGCTGGAACCATGCATGTGAAAGGTAGGTATTAACATCTTTGGTCAATGCTTGATCCGTGTGGTGAAGAGGTTGCTCCATGTCCAAATATACACAATCACAGACTGAAAAATCATTTTTAGTCACTTTCCGAATCGCTTCCAATCGTTGAAGTACATGCTGTATCCCACGCACCGTGAAATAATTTTCAATCATGTCAGTAGGAAACATTTCATCATTCTTACAATTTTCTACCCAATCTCGGTCTTCTTTCACCAATGTGGTAAAGCGTTTCAAATACGCATCGCGTAAGTCAATATTTTCTACTACACGTGATTGATACTGGCGCAATGTATATGATTCCTCCATAATTTGTTTTAAATATTGTACTAATTTCAGGCGTTGTACATCGAAATGTTCCTGTTCCCATTCTTCATCACTTTTGGGTTGGGCTCGTCCTCCGTAGGTGAAATGGTCGAGTTTTTCCTCCATACAAGTAAGTTTTTGGATCATGTGTTGTAGACTGTGATTAGGAGATGAATTATATAAAGGAATGAGGTCATTTTCTATAAATTGAGACATGGCTGCAATGGTGAGCGGTTGTGAAAGAGGTGGGGAATTGCTTTTTGCAAAAGATATAAGTAGTGTAAATATACACCAGGTCAAAGATGAACTGTGCATTTCACGGTAAATACACAGTAGGGTGAGTGAACTGTGCATTGGACGGTAGATACACCGTAGGGGTGGGTCCGGTGGGAACGGGTCCCGATAAGTGCGTGGGCGGGGCGGATCCCGATAAGGCGGGTCCCGAGGTAGGAGTATAAAGGCGGTAGTCATCGACAGTGTCGGGTCTATAGAGAGTACACAATGCGGTGTGAGTTTTGTCAGAGAGACTTTCCTTCATGGATAGAGTGTGTGGAGCACGGTCAGGCAGAGACGGGTCGGCAGTATTGTCCACTGTGTACTCTTTGGTATGCGCCGACCGAGGGGGTGGACCATGCGTGCCCGTTTATTGATCATGGTAACGGGTGGGTGGAGTGCCCTATTTGTGATGAGCGGATGTCGCGCGCGGACTTTTTGGCGCACGGATGTTTTGTCCTTTGTCGTCTATGTGGTGAGGAGCGTGTGGTGGAAGAGGGTGAGCATTTGTGCCCGGTGGAAATGGCTGCAGCGTTGCATCAATTGGACGAGGAAATGGGTGTGGACATGGAGGAGGCCCCCGTCCAACGAGGTGGAGTACAGTTTCAGGTGCGGAATGGTGTACGTGAAAGGCGTCGGTCGTATTTTTCAGACGCGGGTCTGGTGGTGACGTATTACCCGGAGGAGGATACGGCGGATGTAGTAGGGTTCATGGACAGTATGTACCGGCAGTTGTACGAGTTGGTGGTAGGTGAGAATGAGAACCATGACGTAGTGGTGATTGTACAGATGACGTTTTTGTTTGAGCGACCGGTGATGGAGGACGAGGTGGAGGATGTGGAGATTCGTTCGTCTCCGATATTTCACCAAGGGGTGCAGCATTTGAATTTCAATACATGGTTTGAAAGTGTGAAGCAGGACATTGTGGCATGGATTGAGGCGGTGGCGTTGCAGAGTTCGGGTTTGATACTGCAAAAAATTTTGGACATGGAAGTGCGTCTGAGACGATTGGTGCGTGATCAACGTCAAGCCGGTGGGAAAATGAAGATCCCGGAAAGTTTGGTACGTCTACGATCATTGCGTTTCTTTGATTATGATAAGGTGGAAACGGTGAATCAGTGTTTCAAAGACTCAGTACTCTACTGTTTAGCATATCAAGATGAGGTGTATACAGACGCGTGTCTGTACAAGTTTCGGTTTTTGGATGTGAATAAAAGGTACAAGCTGGATTTTAGCGGAATGAATGAGGAAGGATTATTTCCTTTGAAAGACTTGAAACGCTTTGAGCGTGTGAACAACATCGCACTGCGCATCTACGTCCACAATGGCAAGGAATTCAAAGGGACGCTGTATGATCATGACTGGTTGTGTAATGAGGAAACGCGCATTGTGCATTTATTGCTGTTAACAGATTTGGAAGACCATCAAGGCCGGTATGTGGACTGTCACTTTGCCCCTATCATCAAGTTTGAAACGTTTATATACAGCGGCTACAATGTAAATCAGTGTAAGAAAAGCTGCCGACGGTACTTGTCTTGTGAATTATGTTTGACAACCTTTGCCTTCAGTGGTCATACGTCACCCCCGGATCATGTGCTTGAAACGAGACAAGCATCAGAAAGTGTGCTGTGGGGTGAATACCCAGTTGGAGACCATTCCAGAGAAGTTGGAATTGAAGTTCAAGGATTTCGGTAACCACACCCTTTGTGTGTGGTGTATGCGGACATCGAGAGTATTATTCACCCAGTCACGAACATACACACTGCAGCAGCTGTGGGCTATTATGTGCAGTGGGAGAAGGCGCTGAAGATGCCGGAGGAAACAGTGGTTCAATTATGGGGTGAACAATGTGTGACGGAGTTTTTGGACGCGTTGGAACAATTGATTTATCGACTACATCATCTCATTGACAAACTCTCACGTAAGACGATGGTGATGACGACAGCGGATCGTCAACATTATGCAAGAACACACCACTGTAGTTTGTGTAAGCGACATGTGGTAGAACACGCAGAGGACAAAGTGAACCAGCATCAGCGATTGGACCACACCAAGTGTCGCGATCATGACCATTTAACGGGCAAGTTCATTCAGGTACTGTGCAATCACTGTAATATCCGACGACGACAAGTACGACTCCAGATCCCGGTATTTTTCCATAATTGGAAAGGCTATGATAGCCACCAGGTGATTCTCCACGGTCTGTCGAAACGCAATGAGGATTTGTGGTGGATCAACCCCTGTTACACAAGTGGTGACAAGACCATTGGGGTCACATCCAGCTACCACGTCTACGGTAATTACAAAGATAACATTCAGCTACAGTTCCGCGACTCCTTCCAATTCCTCCCAAATTCCCTACAGAAGTTGAGTCAAACAGTGGACGCATTTCCAGTGTCGGAGCGGGTGCTAAGTGAAAGATACCCTGGGGTGAATCATACTCATATTCGCAAAGGTGTATTTCCATACAGTTATTTCGATGGCTGGGAGCGTTTGGAGGAAACACATTTGCCCAGTATTGATCAATTCTATAACGACTTGGTGGAGCAACCCTGCACATCGGAAGACTATGCGGTGGCGCAAGAGGCCTGGACGGAACTGGGATGTCGAACCTTTCGAGAGTATGTGGCCTATTATCTGTTGGTGGATATGACACTGCTGGTTGACATTTTTCAAGATTTTTGCGCCAAGATGTTTGCAGTATCACAATTGGATCCCGTGCATTATTACGGCATCCCTGGTCTAACATACTCGTTATTTCTGTTGCATACACATATTTGTTTGGACCATTTGATGGAGGTAGACATGTATAAAATATTTGAGGAAGGTATTCGCGGGGGTATGAGTTTTGTGAACAAGCACCATACAGTACAGAAGGAGGCCAACAAGGACAATGATTGGACACACACACACACATTTGTTTTACGTCGATGCCAATAATCTATGCGGGACGGCAATGAGCGCCAAGCTACCCATGGGAAATTTTGTGTGGATTCCAGAGCAACGTTTGTCAGAGATTGATGATGCATGGATTTTACGGTATGATGTAGACGGTTACCAGGGTTGTTTGCTCACTGTGGATTTGGAGTACCCGAAGGACGTGCAGGATCACAGTTTGGACTTACCATTTGCTCCCACCAGTGGTCAAATTCACGCCAGCGACATGAGTGCCTACATGCATCAGTTGTGGAGGACATTGCATGGAAAGGATTTGAAGATGAAGATGTCAACCAAGTTGTTGTTGACCCATCACCGTAAGGAGCGCTACACGGTACACATTTACGCCCTTCAATACTATGTGCAGCAGGGGATGCATGTCAGCAAAGTATACCAGGGGATCACATTTCTACAGGAAGCGTATATCCAACCCTATATTGAACATCATACGCGGAAACGTGCCAAGTCCACGAATGCCATGGCCAGAAACATGCATAAGTTGTGCGTGAATGCGCTGTTTGGAAAAACAATGGAGGATGTACGCAAATATGGAACCACACGAATGGTGCGTAAGAAACGACTGTTTTTGAAGTACACACATAATCCAATGTGTGAATTTTTTCGGTGTGGGTGATTCGGCAATGGTCGTTCACATTCGCCGTCGCGATGTAGTGTTGGACCGTGCCATCTACAATGTTCAAGCCGTCCTGGATATCAGCAAGATCCAGATGTACCGCTTATTCACACAATGGCGTCTCAATGACCACTGTCCAGCGTTGAAACTGATTGGGGCAGATACAGACTCCTTTTTTCTGGAAGTACAAAGCAGGATCGTGACACTATCCTACAGTCATTTCGCCAGGTACCTAATGACATTGACAAGGAGGCGGAAGGGATACTGGACACATCCAACTACCCTACCACTCACCCTCTATATGATATCCACAACGCCAATCGATTGGGGTGTTTCAAGGACGAGAGTTTGGGTCGTACCATTCAAGAATTTATTTGCTTGAGTCCTAAATTGTATTCATACATTATGAAGGATGGAGAGAGTGTGAAACGAGATTGCCGTGTTAAAGGTATAAAGCAGTATAAGAAGCGTGAATTGTCCCATGACCTATACAGACAAGTGTATGAAGAACAGAAAATGCACATGATCACACAACTCAACTTGGAATCACATTACCATATGATGCGGACAACGGTGTGTAAGAAGGTGGGGTTGACGGGGTGGGAAGACAAGCGATATTGGGTGACAGCCAATGAGAGTCTTCCGTACGGCTATCATGACACTATAACAAGTGAGATCGTTGACATATTGTTAGATGGAGTCGAAGATTTGCAATCGGATGATGGAGCTCCGAGCGTCAGGGGAATTACCGTTGGAGCAGATCTACCCATTACTGTGTAAGCGTGGATTTCAACCAGTACGTTTCCGTCTGGCCAAACCCAAACGTATTTACACACGTTGGTGGAGCACAATTCCCTTGCAACTATTCCCCAAAGGTTGTATTCAGATTATGGGTCTTCATGATATAGTGGTCTACGACAGTGTGTATCAAAGTCTGTTGAAACTGCTGACAGATGACTTACAGTTATCCATCACTCTAACACAACCCATTGTGAAGTCATGTACAGTATTATGCGACTGGAGACAGTTTCGCACAACTATTCCGTTCCAGCAAGTGGCGTCATCCTCAAATGTGATGAATGAACAGGAATTATTTCCTGGAACATTGGTGCGAGACAATCACCATCATCATTGTTCCCTGTTTGCAAATGGGAAAGCCATTGTGACAGGGGTGTGTTCAATTGCTGAAGCAGAAAGTGTGTTAAAAACCATGGTGAATACATTATAATGAAAACAACATGTTATGTTTTACTGTGTTTTATTCTTAGCGAGAAGGGTTGTTACAAGCGTTTTCATGTACTTGGCAATGAATTGATCGTTCATTGTTATTGTTTACGAAAGGTGGGGGAGAAGGATTGGTTTGGGGGAACATGATAGAATGAGGTTAGGGTATGAGTGAGGGAGGTATAATGCTGGCGATGATTGAGATAATAGAGACAGTAACCGCCACAGTAAGCTTTGGTGCCTTGAATACAGGTACGCAAACGTTGAAGAGGGAATGGGCGATGTTGAAGCCAGGTGGTGAGATGAGGGTATGAGTGAATGGGTTGTCCATAGGAGTCGAAAAATTCACACACGCGTTGGTCAGCGTCTTGATAGTAAGCGAGCCAGTGTTCCCCCTTTTTAGACCGAGGATCAGAATTGAGAATGAGCCCTGTTGATGGTGAGGGGCTTCATCGGCTGCAAACACCCCGAGAAATGGAATGGGAGAGGGCTGTAGAAAAAGGGGTGCGATTGAGCGACAACTGCAGTGCAGCAGGCACATAATCTCCTCATCACAGCAGCACTGAAGCATATGTTGCTATAGGACATGGTCCAACGATTTCATAACAGACGTGAGTTGGTGGGAGGAGAGCCATTCGACCATGTTACTAGGGTTTAGACGGAGGGAGTTACGTAGTCGCTGGAGATGACGGATGTATTGGGTTTGATGAGGAAACATTCATCTATCAAGGAAAAGATGATCAAATCGAAGGCAGTGGTCAAGGGGCGATCAAAAACAATTTCCAACGAAAAGTTGAGATCGCCACGTGTACGCTGTTGTTCAGCAATTCGATGATCATGTGTGATGTCAAAAGGGATCAGGTAGAAGTAGTTTTCAAACGTTTCCAAATCAATGTTGCAGGAGGAGTTTTTCCCATAGATGCTGATGGCTTGATTGAATTGAGTGTAGACTTGACGGAGGTGTTCACATTCAATGCTGCCTCCTGTGATGGTCATTCCATTAGACTTGAGGGTAAGTGAGGAGAGTGAATGACGTTTGAAAATGAGTTTCCGCGTCTCATAATTGAGCCAACTGTTGCTAGGGACAAGACCGAAGAAGATCAGTTTCGGTTGAATATTGAGTGCAAAATTGGTGACATCCCGTTTCTGCCAACCACTGTTGAGATTGATTCGTTGTACGACGATACCATTGTATTTGTAGGCAATGGTTTCTTTAGTGCGACGGGTGGCAACTGCTTTTTGAATGGTGGCAGAGGGCTCTAGCATGGGCATGTGTAGTTTGAAGGAATGAAACCATAAGCGATAATAGGTACCCGCAGCGAAATTAAAAACACAAAACATGTATTTGGGGTGGTTGACGTGAAATTCCACGTCAAGTTTCGTGCCTGGTGGGAGTGCTTTCTCCTGCTGAAAGAGATTGCAGTGAATGGGGAAATCATACCGACGTTTATGTTTCCTATCTTGCAACAGTTTCAATTCAGCCTTGTTGATAAGATTGTCTTCATCATCAAACTCTTGAAGTGTTTCACGCAAGTCCTCCTTTTTGGCATAATTATCATCCGGTAGGGTACGAATCAAGGAGGTGGTGGGTGTTTGAAATCCTTGGGTGACCAAATGCGTTCCCTTTGCTGTAGCGTAATATTGCAGCATATTGATAAGGTAGGCTTGTAGATAGTAAAGGTGTAGGAGAAGATTGACAACCCGGTCGTTGGTACTTTGGCGGTTGTTATACCTAACGCCCTTCAGACCTTTTTCCCAAAGATGGACGACGATCTTAATGTCATTCAATTTTTCAAATTGGGCGATGCCTTTAAAATCTAGTGTGTTGACATCTAACCCATCAAACTTAAGCTCATCCTCCCATTCACAATACTTGGTGAATCTTTGACGATGCATATCTATATCATTATACTGAAGAATGGAGAGGACGACATATTTGAAACACTGGGACTGACAATCTACATTGATGACAGCCTTTTTGTCAGCCAGTGCTTTGGGGAGGGTGAAACAACCACTCCCTTGCAAATTTTCTAAAAGATTGATTTTAATGTCTACTTTTTCTATCCCATCAAAAACCAGTCCGCTATCTCTTTCACTAAAATTATTTAAGTTGTTGACGAGATAGTGTCTCTCTATCCATGTCTCTCTATCCATTCGCTTACATCACCTATGAGATCAGCAGCACGGGAGGCTATCCTAATGGTCACAGTGGACACTACTTCTCCCGTGCTACTGTCTACCTCATTGAAACGAGCAGTGAGATAGAACATGCCTTTGAGCAAAAATCTATCTAAGCTCGTCAACATTCGATGAATTAAACCTATATTATTCATCAAGAAAGGATGAATATCTTGTACAGGTTCAGAGCTTTCTAACTCATAGTCGCGAACGAGCTTCTCAAGGAAAAACTTGCTCAGTCTTAGAGTGACGTTGTTGTCAGTGTAAAGCTCAGTGGAATGTGTGTGACAGAGTGTGTGCAAAGAGAGAACAAACTCTGTAGGAAAGGTCTTCCGACACGAAGAATAGGAAAAGCCGACGTGCGGTGAAGGATGCTTCCTACCTGTTGTTGTCGGTGGTTGCCTCACACTGCCACAGGAACCGCCTTCGATTTGGACTCGCAAGTTGGTGCTGCTGTAGAACGTGCGTCCACAACCTTCACACTTGGGTCGTTGAGGGTTCGGTCGGCGCTTTTCTCCTCTACAGGCATTGCTAGTGGTGTGACGTCTCAAATTGTAGGCTGAGGCGAAGACCCTGTCACACCGCTGGCATCGAAAGTCCTTCTCCTCTTCAACTTCAATCACCTCTCCCACTATCTCCAACTCCTCCTCCAGCAATCTCTCCACCGACTGAACGGAGAGGAGAGGGAGTTCGGCCGCTGCTGCAGGTGGTGGTGGCGATGCTGGGATGATGATGGGACGAGAGGGAACGTCGCCGTCCAGGAGGTAGGCCGCCAGATCTGTTGACAAAAAGGAAAAGAGATTAGAAACATGATCATAGTTTCAAGTTTGAAGTCTTATCCCCCTATTTCCCAATCACGGCTACTTACCATCTAAGGAATTGATTTCCGGCAACACCGATGGACGCGGAGGAGGCAGGAGTGGGACACGAGCCGAGGGTGGAAGGGTCCTTGGCTTCGGTGTTGGAGGGACGTGTTGGCGGGGAGCAGGGACTGGTGCAGGGAGCGGATCAGGAGCTGGAGGGGGCGATGACGATGCCCGAGAGAGGAGTCTCGCACCTTGAGCGGAGGTAGATGGGCGGGAAGGTAGGGTCGGGAATTCAGCATTGAATCTCCGCCTCGCGGCTTCTTCCCACTTCTTCATCTTTGCCATATCTGTAGATAGGAAAGAGAGATTAGATAATGAGACAAGGATGATGCAGAGGATCTGAAACAGCCTAAACATGAGATGTTAAAGATACTTACAGTTGCCAAGCCGCTCATAGGCTTCCCCGATTGTTCCTTGGGGGGACGGGTTCCCCATTACGAATACATTCATGCACTGAAAAAGAATGGCAGCAAAGATAAGCAGAGCTGAAATTTTGATTCGGTTTAAACATGAACAAAATAAGGGAGGGGCTCTTGATTTTAATGAGTATGTCTACCCTGATGATGTTAGTAATAGAGTCAACCTTGTTACAAATACTTACATTGCTCGATGGTAGCCTTCTCCATCTCAGCAGCAATGCGATAGTTCTTAACTTTGTTGAATTCCATGTCGGACAGTTATCAGGTAATGAATTGTAAAACTTCAATCACTGAAAAGGAAAGATGAGAATCGTTTCATTTGCCTAGTCAACGTTTATCATGGGAGCAATCATTGAAGTGACATCTAATGAATTACATTTCACTCTACTCCACATCATAAAGACTATCCTTTGTCGAATGGCTGAAGTACTCTGACCTGGCGAGAGAAAGCGCCACGTTGAGTATGAAGTCGAACGCCCAACATGAGCAACGGCTCAGAGGTTTCGGTCTAGCAAACGACGAACTTCCCGTGCGACGCAATCCCTCTACGGCAGTATCCGCCGTCCCGAAGGAACGCTCGAGCAAAGGAGGTATTACAGCGATGATATGTTTTATGAGCAGAAGTGAATCTCGTGATAGCAAGAGACTACTCAACTTGATAGCAAGTCAAAACAACCTGATAGCAGGAGCTCACCGACACTCACCTTGTGAAAGATAAATGCGAAGAGCAGAGCTGGTGCACTGCCTTTTATATGATTTTTCTAAGCGGTGAATGGATGAGACCTCTCGTTCAATCACAGACGAGCTAGAGTTCCCGATGTGCGCGCACACATTTGTAACGCGTTATTGAAATCGTCTTAGGCAATAGACTCAACCATGGCACCTGAAGTCAACACATTGAAACATGATGATTGCACGATTCGTTTTCATCAAGAGAGCTTCGGAGGCTTAATACAAGATTACATCCTTGAGTTTCAAAGGGAGGAGACAGAATTGGAAGCATGTTTAGACTATACACGAGGAATGTTTACGGAGTTGATATCTTATTTCAAAGACAGTCTCATCAACGCTCACTTTATTGCAATATCAATTACATTCATTTTCCAGAAGGTGAAGCAGCGGAAAGTGTTGACTTTCAATTTCGTTCCTACGGACAAGAATATGTTACTGATACTTCTGAGTTTTATACACGACATCTGCGGAATATAATTTCTCGGACGGACAACTTTCATGGTTACGGCGATCATTTGCTTCTGAATAAAATAAACCATATTGTCATTGCTATTAGTAAAGTGGGTTTCAATGATGTCAAATCAAAGACCAAATAAAGTATTTTTTCATGACGACTCTTTGCTAACTATACTTTAGAGGTAACGAGTCTCTACTGATACCATGTAGTTGATTTCTATAAACGGTAGACTTGTTACCCTTTGTGGTAGTATTATTCATCAATGGTTTATCATGTTGAGTTCGATCTTTGAAATAAGTATATTTGGAACATCACATGTCTCCCTATGTTTTTTCTGCTGATTTTACTAACTTATGTTTTCTTCAATACTTGAATAGCAATCGACTGCGATACAGTAAAGTAACTTTCAGAGCTTTCTCACTACCGAAGAGAGAAGCCTGTGATGTGTTGCGTGTGGCGCAAGGGTGGCCTCCCGTTTCATCCCTTCATCATTTAGCTTCGGTGATGGAGACTGTTCTTAAAAGAACTCATGGTTCATTCTCAGATAACGTATGCAATGGAGAATTTAAAAAGCAACCTGTGGCAGATAGCTAAGATTCAACCGATTGGCGTTCAAAGTGCTACGTTGAGCGAAGAGACCACGACGACCGTTGGAAAGTCGGATTAAGGTAGGTCTCAAGCCCTTGCCACACTCATCACTACGATATCATCCACTGTCTCAAGAGACATCGCTCACCAACAGGAAGAATTATACCGAAGTTCTCCGTGCCATGCAACGTTAAAGTTGACTGATAGCATATACAACTTTGTGATTCTATTTTTATTTATATGATAGATTCAGTCAGACCGAAGCCTGTCCAGGGGAAACCGCGAGGAGGTACTATCATGTCTTGCCCCATGGTGGCCCTTAAGAGGACCGATGGTTCGTTCTCGTGATGATTGGAGGTATATGGGACTCAAGCTTGGCGCTTCTTCTCCGGCTCGTTGACGGAAGCAGGTGGGCGCTTCTCATTGATATCTGTAAAGAAAGAAGTTGTTAGTTATCATCTTGACTTCTAGGTTACTTATTTTTAACTTACAGAGCTTCTCCGGACGTGGCTCATGTAGGAATCTCGTGATGTCTTCCGAGTGGTTGAATGTAAAGTGAAGACAGTCAACACCCTTCTTCAGCCTGGAGTAACACCGCTCGCCTCTTCCTCGCTCGTAGAGAAGTGGCTCCGCTATCATCTCTCCCTTCTTGATTGGGATGTGTAGACGACTCGATCTCTGTCGCTTCTTATCATTGCCTTGTACCTTGCAATGTAGCTCCTGATTGCTCTCAATCACCTTCCCCAACTGCTTCCGCAGCCCTTCGATCTCCTCTCTCATCCACCGCATCTCATTCTCTCTTTTCTCCTTCTCAACTAGCAAGCCTTTTTCTCTCGCATTGCGCGACAGGTTCTTGAATCTTTCACGATCCAACTCGCCTTCTTTTTCATTTAACGCCTCTGTCACCTTCTTCAGCTCCTGCGTCATTCGCGAAATATTTTCTGATTTCTGCTTATAGTAGAAAGTATATTTTTCCACTTACCAAGATCTTTTTCCAGCTTTTCATGCTTAGCAAGCAGTGGTGGATGACATTGAAATGTGCGACATTGAGTCACAATTCCGCTACTACTCACTGACTTTGTCTCGTGATCGAGATCAACTTTGTTGGCTCCTTCCTCAGCCTCCCCCTCACTCTCGCTACTGGTCTCACTGAGATCAGAAGTCGACTGTGGTACTTACTCGCTCAGGGCTGGAGTAGCTTCTGGTGGCACAATTGCAGCGACTGCCTGCTGATTTTCAAGCGTCTTCAGTTCTATGGCGAATAATCTTTCTTTCTCTGCCTCTGGAGCTCTTCCTGCTCACATTCGCTGTGTGTGGAGTGCCATTCCGTCGGTGTCTCTATTAGGCGTGAAACTTGGTGTTTGCTGCAAAGTAGCGCAACCCACCCACCTGCTTCTTATTCGCACACTTGTGCTGTTTAAATCCGTCACTCTTGAATACTTTTGAGCAGGAGCACAACTGGTACAATGTTCATACATTTGCTGCTTTAGGCATTTTTCTGAAGTGAAAAGGGAGAAACAATGATTATAAGTCCGTAAACGTTTGATAGCAAACGATTGATTCCTAGTTTATAAAATTCCTAATTTATGAAACTCTAAAGATTGTTCGCATTCGTTTGATAGCAAACGATGGATTCTCAGCTTATGAAACTCTAAAGCTTCTTAACAAACTTTGTCAAAGCACTCACCGTTCGTCTCGCAACTTGTAACAGGAGTGAAGACTAGAGAAAAGACGCGGTTTATATACCCATTGAGCACAAAGCCATGATTCAGACCTTCCTTTTTTGGCCATGCGTTTGACATGACAACAGCGGTTTTACCATTTTATGAGCATCGGCATTCACCATCCTTTCAGTCACCAACTCCCAACACAAAGACGGGCTACCCTATGACGCGAAAAGGTTTGACGTCAATGCCTGCAGTAACCCTCTCATCTTTACCAAGTTACAATGACAAACGATATACGTTGCCAACCCTGAGTTACTGAGTCTAGACGAGATTTCACAAAGGCCTGATAGCAGAAGCCAGGTTGATTGCAAGCGTTTAGGTGTTAAGCTCTTGAATCCGTTACAGGCATTACTCAGAGGGGATCTTATCCCAGCTCCAAGGCCCCCACCCACAAATCCAACCTCGGGCGGACAGAGCGTGCGTCATGCCACTGTTTTGGTATCCGGCCCCGATTTTGACACAAAAACCGGTGGAGTTATTTACAAGAGGAAACATCCCAAGTCGTTGCCTTGTTCAGCTTGATAGCAAGCGCAGAGAGGGATAGCAAGCCGTGATTCACAAGCGTTTTGCAATGGAGATGTTTAGATGCCACCCATGACAAGATAGCTAAGACTCAACCGATTGGCGTTCAAAGTGCTACGTTGAGAACTGTGTCAAATGCCCAACATGAGTTGCCCCAGCGGTTTCGGTCTAAAATATGACACACTCCCTTGCCACACTTATCACTACGGCATCATCCGCCGTCCCGAAGGAACACCCTGTCAGTCGAATATTACAGCAAAACTCTCCGTGTCATACTTGCTTTCAGTGAAAAGCCGCTTGAATAATGCAAATACATGAGAAGACTGGCTCGTACACACTTATTCATGTCTTCATTGATTTCAGCAGGGTCGAAAACCCCAGAAAACCTCCAAAAATATTGACTTTAAATTTTTCAACTTTTTAGCACTACTTATGAAATTTTGTAAGTAGTCTGTCAATATAGGTCTGATCAATAGAGATTGACTCTTTCTTGAATCAAGTCAAAAGGACTTGCTATAAGCAAAGTTATAAGCCCAGAAAACCTCCAAAAATATTGACTTTAAATTTTTCAACTTTTTAGCACTACTTATGAAATTTTGTAAGTAGTCTGTCAATATAGGTCTGATCAATAGAGATTGACTCTTTCTTGAATCAAGTCAAAAGGACTTGCTATAAGCAAAGTTATAAGCCTTTAAAGTTTTTGGAGTCTTTTATGGCCTGGAGACGAAGGCCATCTCCTGGCTAACCTTTAAGTCTGACGCCTTAGCTGATATCAGCCATGAAATTTTCTAAGTCCGTTTCCTACGGAAACCCGAAATTTGGAATGTCCGATGCTATCATCAGAGCTCAGAGAGACGACCTACCTTTGACAATCGCTCTCGTCTTATTGAAAAGTCTCTGTCGGTTCCCCGCTTATATAGTTTGTGGCGATCAGCTGATGACGTAATCTCAATCATCCAAACCTTAAAACACGCCTATCTCTGGTTCTAGTGCTCCGATTGACTTCAAATTTTGACACTAACGTTTTCTCGCTCTCACTTTTCATTTAAGCCATCCCTCGACTCTCTACGATGACCAGAAGCCGAGTTGAAAAAACTCGAGAGTTTTTCAAAAGTTCCAAAATCTTGGAAAATGCGCAAAACCTCCATTTTAAACATGCTCTCATTTAGAAGCGAAACCTTCCACAGATCTGAAAAGATAGGATCATAAAGAACAAAGTGCGGTCTTGCCCCTAAAAGAAACACGAGCTCTTTATTCACTTCCAATCCTCCGCTATTCATCGCCAAAGGTGGCTGCAATTTAACATTTTCGCGAAAAAATCCCGTGTGGAGATCCAGTGTGAAGAAAATTTTCAGCTTTTTTCGCCGATTCACTTGAAACTCACCCTCTAGATGCAGAATGGCACGCTGATTTCAAATTTGGTCTCCGTTCTCCCGTCCGAGGCATCGTTCACCCGCTAGAGCCATTTTCGTAAAAATTCTAACTCGTCGTTTTTCCACAAATTTCCAAAATTTTCAATGGTGTCTCACATATATATGAAGGCAGATATGAACAAGCCATTTTTTCTACTGAATTTTTCTCACTCTCAACTTTCAAATGAGCTATTGCAAGACTTTCTACGATATCTAGCACCAAAGTTGGAAGTCTCGTTCCAGAGGGGGGGACGTCCTCAAAACGTTTTCTCTCCGATTTCGCTGGAAATAAGTTTCTACACCCAAAATTGACCAAAAAGTCCGAATTTGCCCTCCGTTTTCCCATCCGAGACCTCCTTCATGCCGAAAAATGGACTTTCTCATCCAAAAACGACCAAAACCTGCCTTTTCTAACTCTGGCGTTTTCCTGCCATTTTCCTCTCTAAACCCAGGAAAATAGAGTCAAACTGAGCTTTCCACTGCATTTTTCTCACTCTTAGCTTTCAAATGAGCTATCACACGACTTTCTACGATCTCTAGCACCAAAGTTGGAAGTCTCGTCCAGAGGGGGGGACGTCCTCAAAACTTTTTCTCTCTGATTTCGCTGGAAACATCCTTCCTAACCCAAAATTTCTTGTAGACTCCGAATCTACCCTCCGTTTTTCCATCCGAGACCTCCTTCATGCCGAATTCCAGCCTTTCTCATCCCAAAACCACCAAAACCCACCTTTTCTCACTCTATCCTTCCCACATTCCTACCCTTGCCTCACAGTTCCTCCTTCCTTCCTTTCAGAGGGGGGGGGCTAGGGAACAGTTTCTTCTTCTCGGACCCATTCCTCCCAACACATCCTTGGCGAACTCCCTCACCTCCCTCCCTCCTTCCTTCTAGAGGGGGACTGAGTCAGCATGATGACTCCTCGTTGCTCATTTTGGCCTTGATTTTGGAGGTGGCTTACACCTAGCCTTGCATAAGAAAACTGTTTGTAAAGCGCTAACTAAGGTGCAGCGATTGTTTGCCCTACGTATTTGCAAAGCATTAAGATCACCGGCGCTGTGGCCTTGTGGTAGAGTGTTCGCTCTGCGTCCGGGAGACCTTGGTTCAAATCTTGGTCGGGTGAAACCTAAGACTTTTGAAATAGGTATACTCTGCATTCTTGCTAAACACTCAGCACGAAAAAGAATGAGAGTGGTAAATGACAACTCGGCCACATGGAAGAAAGGCTCCGTGCCTAATGTGCTTCCGAGTATAAACAACGTTCATTTATTTATTTATTTATTTTATCAAGTGGCACAGACGAAATTGTAAGCTTAGCCCAATTAGCTCCAATTGTAGACCACCTTTAAATACTATACAATCACAAACTTAAAAGGACAACAAATATCAAGCCTTTGAGGATCACATTTTAACCGACAGTATCACTTCTACTGTTCAAAATGCAAAATACAAGCATTTTCATCAGACTAAATTCTCATTTCACTACATTCATACAACCACTTTCCATCCAATATCCCACACACTCTCACCCAAATCTTGACAGGACACGGACGACACAACAACTTTATACACAAACTTGACCCCAGTATCCTCCCTTTCTGCCAAAACGGCATTTGCTCAGAGCGTGAAACATCATCCCACATTATATTTCGCTGCCCTAGCTACACACAGCACAAAAAACAACTATCACACGCAGCCAGATCAGAAGATATCCCATTTCAACACATCGACCAGTTAATCAACAACAAAACAACACTCAACGCACTCGGCCAACACCAAACTCAAACGATAAACTACCTACCCTTCCTGGACGTGAAGATGCCAGGACGGACCAACGAGGACCCAGGGCTTCGAGGAGATCCCGCAGCGACCATCGTCAGAAAGCTCGGAAGAAGAAGGAAGAATCATATTTGAACAATGAACAATGAAGTGTGCCGTTACTTATGTATCGATATTGTAACTTTCGTCTTCTTTTGTGAAGTTTAACGACGTTTAAGTTTCAAGATAGTTTCACAATCAGATTGCATGGCTGCCTCTCGTGATAATTTTCGTGAAGTTTTCAAAAGGAAATTGTCGAAGTGAGTGAAGTGCATGAGGTACTAGGAACTCAACAATGTAGACATCATTGAGCTTAATGTTGTCTTCATTGTCCCTTATAAGTTCAACCCTTGAACAACCAACGGTGGTGTTGATCAACCACATAGGCCTAATTAATTGCACCGAGCCCGACGCTACAAGATCGGCATCAGTTGTTTGTAGCGGTGTGTAGTTTCACCTCTTATTCATCTAGCCGGTGATGTGATTTATGTATTCTCATGTAACAGAGCTTCCTATTGGAAAAACTAACATTCACTTTATTTTCCATTTATCTCAATCATTGAATTCACTGGAAAGCATTGCTCTAGGACCGTTGTCTCAATAGCGTAGCAACAAAAGACCCAATCGTTTTTTGAGAGCAGAAAGTATAACTATGGCTTCGATTTCCGATAGGAAAGCAGATCAATGGCCAATGGGAAACGACAAAATGTGACACCGGTTTTATATTTGCTCACGAGGCTGCTTGAATTCTGAACGATTAAAACGTGCAGAACATGGCGACATTCCGTTATTCTTACTTCACTGCAAACAACTCGTGTATTTAGGCCTATGTCTGTGCCGTGACGATGTTGTGAAATGAGTAAAGAACAAACAAATCAGGGTGAAATCAACGTAGCTGCTCTCATACCAAAGGTGCATGAAACTGCTACGTGCAGAATGCAAGTGACAATGTCAACAAAGCAGCAAAAGTGAGAATAGCGTTGAATTCTGTCAGGATAACTAGGATGAGGCTGCAGGGTAAAACGATTGGTATCTGCGATTTCGGTAAATTTTAAAATCAAGATGTGCTAGTTCATCAATCGCTAGACCAGATCATGACCGATTCCGAAATTTCCGACACTTTAGGACAGGTTCAAAAGTTTCAATTTGGTTGGAAGTTGAAGGTCAAATGCACATGTTAGTTGCTTCAATTGTTTAGGAAGAAACCGACAGATTCAGGAAAAGATTGTAATAGACCTCTAGAACATGAAGGCGCTGGTGGATCTGCAGTCGTCACTAATTCATCAATTTTACGTGAAATAATATCCGACTTCTGGGGCCACTTCCACTGGTTTTCTGATCTTTGCGACTGCATATGGCATCAACCTTTACCTGTGAATTTTCAAATGCCATGACTTCACCAAGAAACAAATCTGCCTCAAAATTTACACCTACCATGATCAGTCTTGTCACTTAAATCGGCAAGAAATACGACGTGTCTTATGAATTTAGATAATCTTCAAGATTATCCATTTTCCGCACTAACATTTCAGAAGATCATTAGTCTGGGAGTAGTAGGTGAACGAATCCGGCACATTCTACAAAATGTGTGGCGTGAGAATTTGGTATCTGAATTCTCATTTTCCAGCGATCATACCACTCAGTGCAATATCCTCCTTGATGGTGTAGGACACAGTGAATTCCACTTGCACATTGAGTTGTCAAAACCTGCTTTTACGATAGACAAAAGGCGAACTTTGACAAAAACATAAATAAGGAGCACTTAACTGGAAAGACTGCGGCAAAATTTCTGTGCTAGAACGCAATCAATTTATCAAATTTTTAACCAGTAATATATATTCCATTGACAACATGATCAATGCGAGTGCATCATAAGATTAATCCAACTTCATGATGAATACCATCTTCGCACAAATTTACTATCCAGTACATCGTATTTTACGTGCCCAAGCACAATTGAGTTTAATGATTGAGTGGTATAGAAAATGAGTTATTTGAACACAGCTGCAAGGGTAGTTGTGCTAGACATCAATAGCAAAAGAAGGTAGAAATGCTTGTTTCTTTCATTGATGATATTCGATGATATTTAATTGTAGATTACATGTTATTCTTGTCAGGAGGAAGAACCTAATCAACTAAAATGCACGTAGCATCGGCACGCATGCAGCATGTGGTATTGAGACTGCATGTATTTTAGTGTGAGTGCCGGGGTAGGTCTACATGAGAGATGATCTACAGCATCTATCGATCAACGCTCAGGTTATTATTTGAAAGTTCCTTTGGTATTTCATTTATTGACATAAATTAAGGCTATCCATAGCTATTTGATCCTCTTTAAAGCATGAACGACGGTTCGACCATCTTACACAATTTTGGTGTCGGACGTAAATTTGGTCTGACACCATGATCATGAGCCTATAACAGAAGCTGTAGCCGAACAAACGGGGTTGTGGGTAGGGTATATCAGGCTAAAAGAGGTTCTGAATTGAAATTTGAAAAAATCAATATTTTTTTGCAAACCTAAAAAAACGATCAATTTGGTGTCGGACGTAACATAGGAGGTAAAACCTAGAGATGTCATGAAAATCTCAAAAAATAAATGAGACAGATGCAACTTCAATGTTATATCTTTCACAGATGCACATACCTGCTTGCTGAAAGCGCTTTGATAAGGAAAATATTGAACATCCTGAGCAGGACAGCTGATTACCTGGAACTTACAATTACGTATTTTTTCAACGAAAAAAATTTCTAAATTTCGACCGCGGTTTGTAGGGTGTTGGTTAACTAGACAACCAAACCCATAGTATTTTCGGAAAATTCTGATCTTTAGCTTTCTAATGATGTATAACAAGTCTACATTAGAGCAGTTTGAAAATTTGATGTCGAGGTTGACTTTTGCGTGGAATTGCCTTATAGTAATTTGACTTATGTTCCACTTATATTTCATCTGAAGTACTCAACTGACCGATTTTACACTATGATGCGAATTCAGAAGAGAAACGCGAAATTCACGAAAATCTCGAAACTTATTTCTTGTATAACTCGTACATTTATATGAAGTTTTTGTATCATAATGCAGTATTTCTATAGCCAAATTAAATGTTTTTTTTCAGGAGGACGCTGCTTCATGTGAAGCCAGTTGATCAATATATCTCTACTTTTAACTCTGCATCATAAAAGTTCAAAATGAGTAGTAGTGATAGTGACATACACGATTTATCCGCACTTTATCCATTGAACCGAATTCAGAGAGCTGAAAAAAGGAGATTGTACAACACTGAATGGAGAAGAGAAGCGAGGAAAAAACGTTGGATGAAAATTCATGATCAACGTAGCCCTTCTGATAGTTGCGATTCCTGTAGTGATAGTATAGCTATACCTGGACATGACTCATCTACCCGACCCAGCACCTCCACAAATCCATGTTATACTGAATCGATTTCAGCATACAGTGACGATGAAATTATATCAGGATGTCGACATGATTCTAGTGATTCAGAGGACTCTGATTTTCAGTGAATTGACAGCAATCGCTCACTCCTGCACAAAGCCGAGGAATTATTGTGTTAATTGCTCAATATATTCAAATGCAATTAATACATAGCATCTGCAGCTTAAGGCAGGATCATCATTCATCATTTTTCCTTATTTTCATCAGACCTGTCACTAACTAACGATCAATATTTTAGTGATCATTTTAGTCAATTGAAATCTAAAACTGATCAATGAATGTATGCACAACTGGTTATCAACAAGATGAAGTATTTGTAGATTCCAGACAAAGATTACAATATGTTCAGTGGGCAAAAGTTGGCAAATGCATTTATATAGGAAAGCAATCATTAAACGCCCACATCAATATGCAGATAGATGAGTGGTTTACAGTCGTCAATTAAGTACCTTAACAATCAATTAATTTCTATGCCAAATCAACTCTGACATTCTAACCATAGAAATGGAACTTCATCTATGTTTTTGTCTTCCAAACGTCTACGGATAACTATGCGATTTTTCGCTGATTCATAGCTTTGACATAGCTATTCAGTCCCTTCCATTTAATAATTCAATGGTCTTCTGTTATCAATTTGGATATCAAATAAAGCTGCTTATAAGAGCTGGCGAAAAAGTAATATCATAGATGTCCCCACAAATCATGCTTTGATTGCATACTTCTCTTATATACTTACTTTGCTCCTGCAGGATATACGAGAAATGGTCATAGCGCATAATGATAATTCGTCGCAGATCGATGGACTTCTGAAAGTTTTGAATAAACACAGTGGTAGGACTATCACAGCTATGCCCTTGTCCTACAAAACCTTGACTAGATCTCCCAGTAGTACGCTACTAGGTAAAATCACGAGCATCAATGAGCTGGACTACTGTTATTTTGGGTTAGCCTCGCAGCTCCAATTTTATGTTCCTAGAATCAAAGATCTCCACTTAAACAACAACAGTAAATTACAACTTACTTGGAATGTCGATGGGTTTCCCGTCTTCAATAGCAGACATATATCTTGCTGGCCAATCTTATGTCACATAAGCAACACGAAGCCTCGCATTGTTTTTGAAGTGGCCTTGTCAGTAGGAGAGGGTAAACCGCCTATAGCCGATTTTCTAAGAGATTTTGTCAATGAGTTGAAAGTGTTGATGAAAGATGAAATACGAATAAATGGGAAATTTTTTCCGTTTCAATGAAGGCTTGTGTTTGTGATGCTCCTGCCAGAGCCTCACTAAAATTCATTCGTCAATTCAGCTCGAAGCATGGATGTGATTTATGCGAGAAAATTGGCACTCACGATGGCAAGCGGGTTGTCTGGGCCGATACAAGAGATTCTTCACCTAGAACAAATGAATCCTTTAGAAATAAATCGCCGGTTTTGCATCATGCTAATTTGCCACTTGTGAGCCCTTTACAACAATTGGATATAGACATGATAATTCAAATACCTCCATATCCTTGCACCAGATTGGTGGAACAACGAAAAAACTTCTAATGTGGCTCATAAGAGGTCAGAAGTGGATCGATAACAAACGCTATCCGGTTAGAATGTCTGCAAGAAATATTGTGATATTGAATGAACGCATTAAATATGTCAACAGATATTTGCCTAATTCGTTTGGTAGAAAGCTTAGAAAAACTGATGAATTGCCGGACTACAAGTACACTGAAGTGCGAAAATTCTTACTGTACGTGGGGAAAATTCTTCTGTTAGATCTAACAGCGACCGATCAGCAATACAAGCATTTCCTGAGGTACAGTTTCCTATGTTGTATAATGACTGATACATTGACTGCTTCATAAGAACTAGTTGACACACACATGAATGAAGTTGTGAAAGATTTTTCGGAGTTTTATGGATGCGGATTTATGACGGATTTATGACATATAGCGCCCACATGAACATGCATTTCCCTCGTATCGCACGTGCACATGGCAGTCTTGATGAAATCAGTGCTTATCCATTTGAGAATCGCATTCGTCATCTGAAAAAATACGTAAGATCTTCTCACAGGCCTATACAGTCTCTCCTAAATGGGATAATGTCTCGAAGGATAATTGAAGAGGAGAAAATATTCCATAAAAGAAAACTCATTCTACAAACCAGATTTCCCAACAACATATATGTGGATCGTCAAACTCATCAATGTTTTGAGGTTTTGTCAATTCAGGATAGTGTTGCCAACGTTCTTGAATATACGAGAGTAGAAGCCTTCGCTTACCATCCTTTTGATTTCCGCCTCATTGGTTGCTACTGTGTCAACATAACACAAAAACGCGACGCAACGTTGGATGTTAATTACATTCAACAGTGTAGGCGTGCTGTCATGATCCCCCTTGCACAAATGCCTTTCATTCATGATCCCAGTTTAAAAAATAAAGCTTTGGTGATGTCATTATTACACAAACAAGGAGAGAGTTATTGGGATTAACCATTTCATGGAATTGTATCTTTGAATTAGGTGCGTACATGAATTTATGATAGGAAAATATCCTCATTATAGGCTGTATATTCTTTGATTTCACAGAAATGGATCACAAAACGCCAAGAAAGTTGATAGTTTGGAACTTGATCAGGATAAAAGGAAATCTCATCGCGTAAAACGGCGTCACATTCTCTTTCAAAATGTAAGTTTGATGTCGGTTTGTCATTTATTTCACCATTCGCACAGCACTTCGAATCAAACACGAAATAAAGCCATGAGATACCTTAGTCGCAAGATCAATGTTGCCACTGCATTTGATTATTCCTTGATGCCTCAATTAGTAATAATCTGTAGTCATCGGCTGCTTCTAATTAATCTCGCATTTAATGTCAATTAATCACGCGTTTTCGTGTTGTGTCACATCCGCTCTGGTTTTGTCACATGTTCAGAACAGAATAGATATAGGCTCGTTCAACAAGACCCAGCTAATCCATCTGTTTCAGTTTGATATTTTGTCGTAAGTCATCTTTGTTCTATTTTTGTAGAAGAGTTGGACTACTACTTTGGTTAACTGATTGGTTTTCTACTTTAATCATGAAGAGAGATCAGTTAGTGTCGTTCCGTCTAACTGGATTGTAATATTTGGAGACGGTAAGACAAGAGCTGTAAAGTGTTGCTGGCGTTCAAGCGACTGTTTGAAAGATCAGAACATTCTAAATGCTATGATAATTGATTGCAGTGAGCCCAACTATGAGTCATGAAAATTGTTCAAAGGTAGAGTCATAGCCAAATTTACAGAAATGGAGAAGGCATACTCTCAAATGGAAGTTTTCAAACAGTCCAACACCACAGAGGAGGATATATCTGATAGAGATACATCGGAATTAAGTACAGTTCAAGCTGCAGGTCATTCAAATCAAGAAGCTTTGGCAAATCGTTCAGGATATAATCCAGGAATTGATACATCTCTAAAACTCGGAAGTAGCAGTCAAGACTCGGGAACTTCCACACCCACCTTCTCAATGAGTCAAACTTCAGTTGAAAGTAAGCTGAATTATTCATGTACATCTTGTTTAACATTACTTTAAAGACCTAGGTGCGCTTGAATATATATCGATGATTAACTGTGCATGAAATACGAGTTGACATGAGAATCTAAGCTGCAGGAATTTGTAGTACAGCAGTTGTTCAAAATAACTGGGAATGTCAGGGGTTTTTATGAATAGTAGGCTTGTATCGGATTAATCATGTTGTGAAGGAACACAGGATGCACACACTTTTGATCGGATCCGGTTTCGACTCTGCATTTGCTGGTTGCACTTGAGTGACTTCGGACAGGGAAATCCCGGACATTTTCAATCAATTTTATTGAGTACATTGTGGTTGTGATACATATATTTTAATCAATTGTTTATATCCTTTATGTGTTGTAGTGTGATCAGAGCATCAAACCTGTCAGGTTGTCAACATCAGTCATGCACACATGTAGCAATCATTAACCAATTTGCAATAGCATTTTAAATTTCATTTGTTTTCGTTGAAGGTACACAGATAGGAGAGACTTCCCTCGAAGCAAACATCAACTGTACATTGATGGTAAAAATTGTTATATTATGCGTTGTGTATGATTGTTAACTATGTTAACTACTGATGTTTTTCGTATACATTGTCCTTATTTCACTCATGCAGATTTGCCTTTCACGTTTTAAGTTATTGATACTGTTGTCATCCAAGTTGAGATAGCTAGTGTTCTATTATACTTAAATTAACCTGCCACAATAATGCCGCATCTGCGAATGGTAGGTGAAGTGAAAACTGAAGTTTGAATGAAATAACGAATCTCTACAGAAAGAGCCTGTGGATGAGATATTGTGGTCCATAAGTCTTCAGAGTAGGCCTTCTCATTCGACGCAGGATTGATACATGTATAAAGAAAATATCAACAATATAACGCAGTAATCGGTCAATAATAGTCAAACAAGTTTAGATAAAAACACGACTTCTTGTAAGCATAAGCGCTTCCCTTCAGATGCTTTACAAATCAAGTGATCAGATTGTCTGACAACATTTACAAAATTTTAGACATGTAGCATATCATATATCACATAGGAAATAGAAGTAGAAGGGAAATATCATAGTATAGATGTATCATGAAATGAACATAACATTTTGGATCATGGCATCAAGAAAGTCAAAATTTTTTTATCAACATGAGTTAAGAAGAGGCCGAGAGATTTCTATAAAGTGCTTTTCTATTCTTTTTCTGTGTCATTTTCTGAAAAAATCTTGTAAAATGGGAAGACAGAGAACTTTTTTCTCCGCAGACGTGAAATGCTGAAGTTTGAATAAACTTATGCTTAATATATAGTCTGCATGCATATATTCGCATGAAAAAAGGTCATCATTCAAAAATTACATTGCTGGAGAAAAGTTAAAAAGTCAGTATTGTTCACGTCAGGGAGGGAACACGGGGTTTGAAGAAGGAACAGTCTGTCATGATGTGATGGTGAGTCTGAAAGGACAGCCAGGAGAGTTCTTTAGTCCCCAACGAAACATGTCGGAAACGAATCTTCCAGCCCAACAGGAAGCCTGTTGAGTTGGACCCATGGGTGGCGAGGAAAGCGATGTCCAGGAGGATGACGGGTCCACTCCGAGATGAATGAGTTCAGACCATCGGGCACTGTGAGATCTTCCGACAAGTTTCCTGGGAGGATGGCGAGAGCGAGGCCGGGTCAGGTTCTGAGAGCAATGAAGCATGTGGTGAAAAGGATGGTCAGGGTTCTGTGAGCTTCTGAATAGCTTTGCCAGACTCCTGCAACGACAATGTTCAAGAGGCTCGATACCTGCTACTGTTGGTAAAAAACTGACTTCGGTGCATCGAATGCAGCCACTGATGGTTCACATAGCTTCATTGAATGATATAATTTTGGCGAATTTCATGAATGGTATAATATTGGTGATCTGACTTTCCATATTTTTCACCATGCTTTGGGAATTTCTTATTTTTTATGTAGCGGCCTCTACAAATGAGGAATGTGTTGTCGGATTTCTGATCGCAGCCAAGACTACATCCTGATGATTTTTAATGTTCTGACATGTGAACCTTGAAAGTATACATGTTCATGACTGATTGCATATGTGTAGTGTAGCCAACGTCTAAAGAAATTTTGAATTAATCATCTGCTTCTAAAAAGTGTACCTGAAAGGTTGCAATCAGTTAATAGAAATTGTCTGAAAGAAATGTTTCGCCGCATCGAATTTCATTGCGTCAAGCCATGTGGAAAAAATTGATATTCATAGTTTCTGATTCATTTGGTTGATTTGATGTTTGGTTATGTTTGTCTACCATAGCCAAATACCCTTTATATCTGATTAAAAGTTGTCTACTTTGTTTTTTAGGAAAGAATAGAACAAGTGGAACTTAATCTCGGCAACAGCTTACGAGACATTTCTCATCAATTGGAATCTTTCAAGAAGAGTATTTGTGGTACAGATGATCATGATGATGTTGCAGACGATCAATACAATCGAATCGTTATCAAGCGCATGGCTAGTCGCCATCCTAAAATTCAAAAATTGACAAATTATCGAGAATGTCTAACAGCCTTGGGATATCCTATCACCACCAATAAGGAAGACGTAAGTCAGCTTTTTAGATAGTACCGGTAGAAGATTTTGTATTAGCTGAAACAGCGTTATTCCGGTCAGTAAGTTCTGTACGTTAGTGCTCTGCATTTATCGCAGAGCAATTTATTAAAAACAAAAATAAAATGAATGGACGTTATTTATACTCGGAAGCACATTAGGCGTGGAGCCTTTCTTCCATGTGGCCGAGTTTCATTTATCCCACTCATTCTTTCATTGAGTGATAAGCTAGAATGATGAGTGTACCTATTTTAAAAGTCCTAGGTTTGACCCAACCAAGGTTTGAACCAAGGTCTCCCGGACGCAGAGCAAACACTCTACCACAAGGCCACTGCGCCGGTCATTAAGTGTGCCTCCACGCTGATCATCAAAATATTCATGCAGTTTCCTAACCCCATGTTGCAACATAGTATACTTTAGCGATTATTTTCCAGTGGATTTGTTGTATCAAAACTTTGCATCTACATTTGAGAAAATTGGTTTTTGGTGATGTATTTGTGACAGTTGCATCCACTTCATAAACGTTCACACTCACTGTTAAATGAGATTTGATAATTTCAATTTCGAGGATGTTGGAAAATATTACGTGCATGAGCTAAGATGGTCCTATTGATGCATAGAAACAAAACAAACGTTTTTTCCTCGATAAAAAGTATTTGGAATGTTCACACTCCACTAAGTCTCTACCACAACCGGTAAAATGGCAATCAATAAAAAACTTAATTTTCGCGACATTTTGAGATGTGTTGCCTCAGGGCAACAATTTCATAACTGGGGTTTTCTTACTTCGTGGTTATCACTGGTAATAAATAAATAGGAAGCTTATTGATAAACGCACTTCCTGCTGCTGTGTAGTACAAGCATGCTGACATCTTTATTACTCCTATAGCGATCTAGTCAAGTACATTGATTGACTGAATTGAAATTTTAAAGAAAGAATTCATGACTGTTGCGGATGTGGGGAAGTTGAATCTCAGGAAAGGATGAGCCATCCCCTCATCTGGTTATCACAAACGTGTTTAAATAAATTACTATAATCACTTGGTGTCCTTATGTGCCACGAAGGAAAATACTTGCATTACTTTTTTCATTAAAGTAGGCCTATAATTGCAAGCTACAGGGGAAAATGTGTAGCCTACCCATAATGTGTTTTTCATCTAACCTCTGTTCTAAATTTTGCAGCCTTCTTCGTTATTCACTACATCCATGATTGCACCAACTCCTTGTGTAGGATTCCATTCCAATTTGTGTGTGTTTTGACTCACAAGATTAATTTATAGGTCATTTTTTTACCTCATGCGCTAGGAAAATAGTGCAACTTCTTAAATTTTTTATGCATGTGACTTAATTATCAATTACTCATTCTGAAAATTCACGTAAATCAAGCAACCCAGCAGTAGCTGAGATTCATGCCATTGCAGGCTATGTTCTGTATTCTACATTCGGTATGTTTCTTTCGAAAGACTCCACCAAGTCGCTAGCACAGAAAAACAACATTAACGCATGTAGGAGATTCAACTTTAATAGCGCGTGTGCCCCCCTCTAGCTCCAATACATTCAATAATCCGAGATGGCATGGATTCACAGAGTTTCTGAATGAAGGATGTTTCAAGGAGAAGCCACTGCTCTGTCAGTCTTTCAGAGAGAATCTTCAGGGACACTGGTGGAAGTGCATAGCGATCTCTCACTCGCCGCCCAAGCTCGTCCCAGACTTGTTCAATGGGTGACAGGTGAGCGTACAGGCCAGTCAAGGGTTTGAATGTTCAATCTCTTAACAGTGGCAATGACAGCCGAGGAGCGATGTGGTCTTGCGTTGTCGTCTTGGAAGACGAGATCCTCCACCCTGACCACTGGGGCAACAACAGAAAGCACAATTTCATTGAGATACCTCTCTCCAGTCAACTTGCCTTTGATGATGACTGCTGTCGTTCGTCCGACATGCCAAATGCCACCCCATAGCATAACACTTCTACCACCATATCTGTCGTGTTCTTTAATACAGCATGGGGCAAAGCGTTCACCTGGAAGACGATGCACTCTGACACGACCGTCATTGAAATCCAGATTGAATCTCGATTCATCGGTCCACACCACTTTGATGGTCATTCCATGAGCGATGGGCATCACACCAAGCAACTCGTCTTCTGCGATGCTCAAAACTCAATGGAATTAGGACAGCTGGTCGTCGCGATTGAATTCCAGCTTCTCGCAATCTTCGGTAAGCCTTTCGAACGCTACAGTCTATATTTGAGGCACTCTTCCAGTGTACGACTAGCTTTGGGACTGACACAAATCTATTCCTCTTTGCAGCTAAAACTAGACGTGCGTCTGTCCTTCCTGCAGACTTTCTTGGTCGACCAGATCCATTCTTCTTTTTAACATCTCCTTCTGCTTTCCATCGACACCGCCACCTCCAAACAACGACTCTCGATAGTTGCAGCTCTTCGGCAACACTCGCACAACTTCTACCACAACGAATCATTCAAATAGCCATATCTCTGGTAAACTGATGGTGTGCCATTTTATTTTACAAAAGCTGGATTTCAGTTCACGTTTATGTTCAATTTGTAAAAGCAATTGTGACAGTTGCATCGATTTCAAAATCTGAAATTTGGCCACCATAGATCTTTCTCCATTCTCTAATGTGTTGAATGGTAATACATAGAAAGCGAGATATTGCATCATACCTGAGAAAAAAATGAAACAAACTTCAATTCAAGCCTATGATAGTTTGTTTCATTAATTATGTCAATGAGTATAGATTAAATTGAAACATTTTCTCTGGCTTTTCAAAAAGCAGATCATCGGATGGTAAGTGTTGACTGATTTAATTCTTGCTTCATAAAAGTATCAATTCCTCTCTTGCGATACGTAAATATTAATGCTCGGATTAATACTAGTTAGTCATAAGTTTCATAATATATTAACAGTATGCAGCCCATTGACAATATCAGATATTTGCAATACAATACTGACATGACAGCTGCTTATGTAGGTGAAATTAACACGCGCATATAAAAAAATTCAGTGGTTTTCATGGTTTTGTAGCCGATAAACTAGGTCTATGTGTAGGCCTATATTTGATATTGAGATCTAGTAGTTATTAAGTGGCAGCTTATAAAGTCTGCTGCTGCTAAAAATGCAGGAAAAGAATGCAATGCACGATTCGAAGCATTGTGATCTTCATGTAGATATATATTTTGAAACTTACATGTATATGATATCCCTTGTCTGATTCGAACCAGGTGCCTCGTTGGTTAAGGGCAGGCGCATTAACTGCTAGACCCCTGCACCGCTTGACATAAACACGTTTTGTGATACGTCAAATTTCTAATATCGCATTTTGATACTTCTTATAACTTAATATGCTTGTTGAATGAAATTTAAATGATATTTTACTTGTGCATTCAAATATTTCAATTTTCATTTTCATCATCACTTTTTGTTGATTCTATTTCAGGTGATGATCGCATCCAGTTGCAATGAGATGCAGCCGATGAACGATACCGATATCTGGCTCATCGGGCAACCTACCAAAGAACTTAAAGGTGGAAAATGACCGCTAGAATATAATCTTGCGAAGACTTTTCTACCCTCTGAGATTAGAAAAAAACTGCAGTAGACAAAGAGCTCATTACATTCTGGAACCGTGGTAGAATTCCTGTCAGCCAGTCACAACACAGAATTCAAAAATTAGAAAATTGATATCAAGAATGGAGAAATTTATGCAAGCGAAAAGCAAGAACGACCGTGGTAGAAGCCAATCGCAGGGCTGATTCCACAATTACCAAATGGAGAAATAAAGTAAATGGAGACGGTAATAAATAAGTAAATTGAGACGTTCAAATATATATATAAAAAAAATGAATAGGCAATGAAACCAAAAGCACGACTTTGCGTAGCCGGTTTCTGTGGTTTATTGATGGTTACCACTTCATCAGACACAAGTGAATGAAATAAAATGAGCTAACAGGCAGTTGAAAGGAGGTTTGAATTTCAATATGAAATATCTCTCTTTTGCCTCCCTTTCTATCTATGAGCTCTGTATGACAATTGAAATATACATGTAGGTGCAGCTTCGAACTTGATTTCTTGATTGCGGCAACACTCTCTGATGTGCCTGCTAACATACAACATAGAGATATTTGGATTGTTTATGTGTTGGCGGTGAATGATCAAGCGGTTCCGAAAGATATCACCAGTCTGCCCAATGTAGAAATTATCACAACCTTAGCATTTCAGAATGTATATTATGTTGCTAGAATTGCAATTGAAATAATGCCGAATTTTGGAGTGATGATCGCATACGTGCCATTGACTCTAAGTTTTATACTCGTATGTTCACCAGTGATCAAGTGATCGCAACATTTGCACTTTTTATCATCGCACCGACTTATACCATTATTTTACGTGTTTTACTTTTTTTAAAAATATATTCAATACAGATTTACTCTGAAGAAAAAACCGAATTATTTTGCTATCTTTGAATTTATTTAATAAATTAAGACTGCCAGTCATAGGACTTATTATTTGATTATATGCAGCAGGGTTGTTTGAGTTATAAGTAGTAATAAAGGATAAAATCGTTTGATCATTCTTGCTACCATCAGTTTCAGTATTTCTGTTATTTACAATTGCGTCATTTATCAAAGTATGAGGATACCATTGAACCATTGAGAGCGTCGTGGTGTGCGGTCGCTCTCTCTTGATGTCTCTCATTGTGCTTGAATGATTATTGGTGATATTTTTGGTATATATTGACCTATCTCGGATATTTTGGTATCTTTCGAACGGGCTCGTCGTGATCTTCGTCGCTGTGCGGTTTTCAACGTCGTATTCCCAGGAATTCATTCGATACAGTGGATTATAGTGTCTTCCTATTGATCTTTGTTCACTGCGAGATTTTGTGCATATTTGCTGACACTGTTAGTGATATCACTATCTGCACGTCATTCCATACCTTCAGTGCACAGTGATTCTGTTTTCTTTGCTTATGAACAAGTCACTTCAAGCCACTGCTTGCGTTGTTGGTCTGGTCTAGTGGTGAACAAGGTGTGCATCGCGTGCGAGGTTCCTGGTTCTAATCTGGCCGACTATCGTTTTGTTGAATCTGTGAACCATGGCAAATGTCAGCTTTGATGCGATTTTGACAATGTCAGAAGAAGATCTAACTTCTCGCAAAGGGAGCATGACAAAGAATGAACTTTTTAAAGCCTTCATTGCCTTGAAAAAGCAAAATGTAGATCTAACGGAGAAGTCAAGCTTCAACATGGAGAGAGAAAGTTGCTTCTCTGATTGACTCAAAATTTGACATGCTGTTGCGGAAATTGTCATTGCTCACGGATGAAAACGCTAAGTTACGTGATCGTTGTAATGCCCTCGAGAAAACGGTCAATGAATTACAACAGAGTACAATGGATGGAATTACTGATGTCTTGAAGGAGGTTGAACAGAGAACCCTACGTCGAAATAATTTGGTTATTTCGGGAGTTCTGAAACTCGGCAATGGAACATTGGAGGAGCGCAAGGAAAATGACCGATCATCGATTCTTGAAATTTTCAGGCTTCTTCGACTGGACGACATCGGTTTCCATTCAATTCGTCGAATTGGCAGGACAACTTCCAATAGACCTAGACTATTGCTGGTTTCATGTCAATCTTTCGAAGGTAGGAACGAAATCCTAAAACGAGCTAAAACCCTTCGTGGTCATGATGACTTCAAAAGTGTATACATCAATCCAGACCTCACATATCCACAACGCCTTGAGCAGGCTGCTCTGAGAGATCAGGTCAAGAGTCGAAGGCAACATGGCGAGGATGTTGTGATTTATCGCAATAGAGTAGTTCTTCGCAGTGATCGTCAGAATTTCCAATGATGTTTTTCATCAAATAATTATGTGCCTAGACCAAGTCGACATGAAAATCGTTCAAATCTACCCTCGTTTCTGACATCTAATGTGCGATCTGTTGTTCAAAAACTCGATGAATTAAATGTGACGCTGCATTCTAAATCGGTAGACGTTTTTGTATGCTCGGAATCATGGCTGAATGAAAATCACAGTGATTTCTTTGTTCAAATTCACGGATATATGTGTTTCCGTCATGACAGAAAAGGAAAAATTGGAGTAGGAGTTGCCGTCTGGATTCGAAACTCCATTCATGCGAAACACATCACACATAATT